>JAQFVV010006704.1:0-30000 GCA_028023455.1 Epiperipatus broadwayi
CATGTAGTGCGCTGTGTTGTGTCTGGTATCTTGATCCCAGTAAATGCATTTTGTATGCTTTTAATAAGGGGATTGATGTAAAATATAAACAATAGTGAACTAAGAGGGGATCCTTGGGATATAGATTTGGTGAGTGTGAAAGATGGTGAGTTTCTTCCATTTAAAGTTATATGAATCTCTTTGTTCAGAAGCAGGTTAGCAATTATATATAGATGTGTTCTAGGAATTTCTGTATCTTTTAGCATTTTTAGAAGTGTGTATATATTGACTGAGTCAAATGCAGCTTCTATGTCAAGCTGCACAACAACGGATCCATATTTTTTCTGCTGTTTTACTGTTACTATAATTGCTTTGAAGAATAAAGCTGCTTCTGTTGGTGAAGAGTTTTTCTTTGCATATTGTGCTTCGGAGATAAGTGGCATTATATACGGTTCAATTTCATCTTTAATAATTTTCTCCATAATTTTGATCAGCAAAGGTCCCATAAATATTGGTCTGAGGTCTGTAATAGGTGGAATAATTGCTTTCTTTTTATTATAGGGTACTATTGCTATTGGATAGCCACCCTCCATGGTTTGAATTTGTTGCACTAGATGGTTTGCTAACTGACACAAATATTCTGTTGTGAATTTACTTAGATGCTTTAATACAAACAATGGGACTCCAGGACTACCTGGATGGCAAGCATTTCGAATAGTATTTAGTTTTGTTGTGAATAGATCTTTTGTGAACGGGGTTTTTGTCTCTGGTGGGCCAAACAGATTATGTGGTATTTTATATGGTTGTCTTTCTTGTAATTTCTCTTTAAAATATTCAAAAATTGGCATAATCATATTGTGTCCTGCATATTTTCCACTATTTGTATATAGTGCCATTGGCACTTTTACATCTGGTTGGTTCCCCAGCACCCATCTTATATTATTATTATTATTATTATTATTATTATTATTATTATTATTATTATTATTATTATTATTATTATTATTATTATTATTATTATTATTATTATTATTATTATTATTATTATTATTATTATTATTATTATTATTATTATTATTATTATTATTATTATTATTATTATTATTATTATTATTATTATTATTATTATTATTATTATTATTATTATTATTATTATTATTATTATTATTATTATTATTATTATTATTATTATTATTATTATTATTATTATTATTATTATTATTATTATTATTTTAAAACTAACTGCTTATTTATTTTATGCATACATTTGTGTTGGTCTTTGATGATAATTTTATTATATAAAGCATTAGTAGATGTGATTTGAGATTTATCAGGTAATTGTTATCCCAATGCTTTTCTTTTCATTATGGATATTTGTGCTTTTGATCATATATTTATTGTGGCAATTATGTTGCTGGTTTTCATTTTTCTTAGATATTATTTGTTAAGCCTTTTCTTATGTTAGTGGTAGATACTAACAGGAAACTTGTACATGTGTGGCATTGAGCCAGTATTGCTCTGCTCTCTTTAATGTTGGCTTGTTTTTCTCATCATCATTGCCCACAAATATTTGGCTATTCCAATTGGTGTATTATAAAATATATTTGTTTGATTATATTTTCCTACTCTAATTATATATTTTTAAATGGTTGTGTGTTGGGTAAATATTGAATTTGTATTTATCTCCTCTGCCAGCTTTGTTTATGTAAGACTAATACAATGTATTTTTTTAATATTATATTGTCTAGATTATAAATTATATATTAAGAAATTGTACATTAATTTCAGTTAAAATATATTTTATTATATTAATAACTGTATAATTGTTACATTGAGATGCACATATTATCCATATTATGCATTATTGACTACTAAATTTAACATATGGGTCTGAACTCAGTTCAGTTTTACCATATATTAATAGCCTCAGCAATATAACATTGAAAAAGCCTTCAAGGGTACACTTAAAATAATTAGTAAAATAAGACACAAATTGTGTGACTTGCTTTTAAGCTTTTATTAAAATGTTCAATAGAGCAAGCTTACCACTAGCTCCAATCAAGCTTTAATTAATAAGTGCTGAAAGAGAAAGAATTCAAAATCTCTATCAGAAGTTCCTTATCCCCAGACCAATTGGTTTTGAGCTTATGGCTCACCTCAGCGAGGAGCTGGGACTCCAGATACTAGATCTAAGACCAACTCAAAAGTCAGCCCTTATCTAGTACATTACTATCAATTTGAAAACCTGATTTTTTCAGACATGTAAATGTCTTCAAATCCAGCTTTATAAAACAGATAGCTATATGGGTCTGTACTCAGTTCAGTTACACCATATATTAATAGCCTCAGTAATATAACATTGCAAAAGCCTTCAAGAGTACACTTAGTGAACATTTTAATACAAGTTAATTATTATAAGTGTGTCCTTGAAGGCTTTTGCGATGTTATATTGCAATATATGGTGAAACTGAACTAAGTTCAGACTCATATAGCTATCTAGTTTGTAAGGCTGGATTTGAAGACATTTATATGTCTGAAAAATTTAGGTTTTCAAATTGATAGTAACATAATAGATAAGTGCTGACTTTTGAATTGATATTTTAGACCTAGTATCTGGAGTTCTAGCTCCTCACTGAGGTGAGTCATAAGCTTGAAACCAATTGGTCTGATAAGGTCCTTCCAATAGAGATTTTGAATTCTTTCACTTTCAGCACTTATAAATTAAAGCTTGATTGGAGTTAGTGGTAAGCTCCCTCTAGTGAACATATATATATATATATTCTAACCTAATAAGAATAAACAGGAATAATAATAAGATTGCTAAATTGCATACATAAAACATAGCTAAATTTTAAGAGAGAGAGATGAGGAATGCTACTAATGTTATTTAGGCTAAGCTCAGTGAGTGGTTAGTTATCTTAATATTTACTACAGAGCCATGCATTAAAATATAATGGAATTTCAAAACAATAATAAAATACAGTACTGTAAAGTAAATAAATAAATTAGAAAGAGAAAAAACTTCACTCATTCCTATAAACAACATTTTTGGAACATATATTTCCCTCTATCAAATACATTCTCTGAACAACATAAATATTTTACATTTAATGTAACATCTTATAATGGAATCTTACTATATTTTCTTCAATATCTTATGGAGCAAATATTTATCATTATTAATTTTTATATCCATGATCTGATCTATTCTACTCTTGTAGAGTGAAATGTAATGTACTTTTTTCTAATAGTAAAATAAATCATACAGGTTTTTTATTCCTCATCACCAACTTTTGGATTAATAAAATCAATTAGAATAACTAATGAAATAATAATAATGAATGATCTGAATGGCATCCTAGCAGATGAAAGGAGACATACACTCCTCTTATAAGCGAATTCATCCTAATATATCATAACAATAATAATAGTTAATTAAAGGATTGTTTAACCTACTCAATAAAGTGTATACAAAATAAAAATTTGGAAAAATAAAGCGTTTTACCCAGGGTGACACTCGAATAATTAGAAAGAAAAAGTATCTTTTTTATATTTCAATTATTCATCAACAACATGATCCATAAAAATAATAATCAAATTCTAAAATAATGTGTTCTTTGTTTAAAATAATATTCAGTTTAAATAAATAATAAGTTCAAAATTAAATTAAATAACATTTAATTCTTTCCAATAAAATCCAATCTTTGAAATATATATCACTTACACAATATTTTGCATGATTAAGTTTAGATTTTGGAATCTGTATAAGAATTGGTTATCTGATTTACCAAGATTTCTGTCATATAATAAAGAATTAAGGACATAAGAAATCATATATAGAAAAATAAAAGCTAAATTCTAATAACAATAAATACATTTATTAATTTTCACAGAAATTTTAAAAGGTTACAAAAAAAAATTATTTGCAAATTGTCTTTCTAGAAGAAAGAACAAAAAAAAAATTAAGTAACAATCATAAGCTAAATACAAGTGCTGTTTCTTTTATACATAATGCAACAAAATAAAATGGCCAAAATAATTGCCTCCACACTAACCAACTATTCATTTGAATGTAAACATATGGGTGACTTAAGACTCTTTTTTTAAATACAGCTATTACACTATTTAAACAATTTCCCTTTTTAGCATATTTAAGTTAAGTTATTTTATTAAATAATTCTTTCATAAAACTTTTAAAACTATAATAAAGTAAAACTGCATCTAAATACAATGCTATGTCCAGTAAACAATTATTATTTATAAGATTAACTTTTATGATAGTATGAACAGTATTTAAGATGCCTTACAGATTTTTATACTTTAATCTGAATTAATACATGATTAAATTTCACCAATAAACTGATATGATAATGATAACTATCATAAAAGCATAAACAAAACAATAATTGTCCAGCATTAGGTTCTTAAGTAAAAAATATGGGGAAAACATATCAGAAGTCATATACACAATATACCATATTTTGCCTAGTCCACATAAAAATTATTTAACTTTTAAAATGTCTTGCTGATCTATCAGCGAGTAACCTCTAGATGGTGAAAATAATGATATTGCACATGTGTACCTCTTATTATGTTATGCACTGAAATGAGCACTAAAAATTACTGAGATTTGTTGGTTTTACTTTTGAATTGCTGGCAAGGCAAAACAGCACAAAACATACTATTTTCAATTATCTAAACACTACAGATAGTCAGTGTTCCTGAAGCAACTAAGTTAACCAAATCTACCTGATCATTGCCATACAATTGTTAAAGCACTAGTACATCATCTTACATGATGAAAAAATAACTACATATCATCATGAGGGATAAAAAGACTCCTCAGAGCAACATTATATAACTGGAATGGCAGATTCCTATACCTTTGCCCTAGGTATATAAATGGGTGGACAACATCTCTACACAAGGAAATGGAATGCATGCCATGAACACAATCCTCTCTAAGGATTAAAACTACATTAGCTAAACATAAATAAACAAAAGTATTAAAATACAATCCTCTCATGGAATAAGCAATGTGAATAATGCTCTACATCCTCCAAAACATAATATCAACAAGAACAATATTTGCTAAAACTATAGGCTTCCCAAACTGATCAAATGTCAGCAAGCACAAATTCTCAACAAAACAATGGCAAGATAAATAATTCTCACATTAAAATTAACCTTAAAACAAATGCATACATTAAATACTGTATAAAACCAACAAAATATAATTAGTCAAATGATTATAAAACATTCTATAATAGCATAATAAAATTTGCAAGAATAAGAAATAACCACATTCAATGGATAAGAATAAATTCTATATAAACTAAAGCGAACATACTAAGTATAGGCAAATATTAAAAATATAAGACTAATAAATATATGATTAAATGGAAAACTCCATAATAAACTAATTATATTATAATAGGTAAAATATTACTATGAGCTTCTGAAAAATTATAACTGTTGTTTACCCATAGGCCAAATATTTTTTTTCCTAAATATAAAGGATGTGTCTCTCTACCAGGACAAGGATATAAATAAAGTATGTAGTTGTACCTTTCTCTGTTATCAGAGTACTTACATATCTATAGCATAAATTATATATATATATATAAAATCCTAATATAATATTAAAATCTAAGACATCATAATAATACCCAAAATAATAGCAACCAATTATTATTAATATATATATATAGTTTATATTTTACATTAACTCTACAGAAGCTGTTAAACATGGGATAATGATGTCTTTTTGTCTGGCAAATTATTTTTGAAGGCTGCACATCCATACTTGTTATATTTCTATATGATATTAATATACTAGCAATTATGATTTTGTAGCAAATAGATAATATAAACGATGACCCAATAAATATTTTCTGCAGAATTTTGGATCCATTTATTTTTTTATTATATGAATTGAACTATAGCTTATCAAATATATTCATCTTTAGCAGAAAAAAGATTATTATGAGAATTTTTTATTAACTTTTGGTCTGCAATAATATGTTAAAATGAATATGAGCAGTTCTTGCATTTTAATATTCTTCTTAACAATATATTATTATTTACATTTCATTATAGTAATTGAAAAAATATTACTTATTTTTAAATTCCATAACTCTAAAGTAACTCTTCTAACATATAAGATAATTTATCATTAGTTATTAGTTTTCTTTTATGAAATGTATTCTTTCACATATTAATACAGCAGACACATTTAATGGTTCATCTTCTCTATAAACAAAGTAAGCAAGTATTTTAAACTCTTTAAAAAATATCAAAGTTCATGCACCACACTGAAAAGTCTTTTTCTTTCATTTTAAGTAAAATGAGCATATAAATAACTTTTATTTAATTAGGTCAGCAAAATTATTAAAATTCATGCATTTTCTGAAAAGTCTTTTTTTTATTTCTAATAAATTGAGCATAGAAATGACTTCTAGCTAATTATGTCAGCAAACCTTTAAAATTTCATATTGGGATAATACTTATAAAATTTATTTCATTTAAGTGTATCATCAATAGACATTTTAAAAATAAGTCAATTTTCCATTCTTTGAAGTCAGATTTTATTTTTTTAAATTAAATTTTAAAAGTTTTTTTTCTTAGTTACTTTCCACTTCAATTTAATAATGATGAAATATAACAAACACAAACAATAGAAATGATTTAATACAATTTTTGTAAATCCTTTGATAATTAGAACAAAACATGTTACCTCTTCAATCCTGAACTTATGTTCTAAGCACATTGAGCAAAACATAATTTAAAAATAACAAGTTTCTTTAAATGTTGTTCACTCTTTGACATTCAAATTATGTGTTAGCATAAAATTAATACCCATTATATTTTTTAACAATGCATATTTTTAGCTTAAGAAATAATAAAAAGTTATAAAAAATTAAAAACTTGAAATAGAAAAAAAAAAGAAAATTAAATATTACTTTACTGGTGAAGAAGAGAGCAGGTATAAAAATTAACAACACACTTCTTGGTAAAGCATGTGGTGAAAAATTAATAGCAGCACCCACACATAATAAAAAAACTCTCTAGTCATACCCATTATTTTTTTGGACAATTAATTTAAAATTCCTATAAAAATCGATCTGTCATCTGTGATCAAAAATCTTTATCAGTGCAAAGAAATAATTAGCAGAAAATTTCATCATTTTGCTCTACTTTTAATTACATAACTTTTAGTTGACCTTATTTTTTTAATTAAAAATATATAATTAATTAAGAAATAAAATATAATCACATTTTATTATTTTAAATTATAAGCTCTTAAAATTCATTTATTTTAACACCTTTATTAATAACTTACTTAGAAATATTTTTATTTTTCAATAAACTAATAAACTAAAATTAGCTTAACTTAATAAATAACTTTTTAGTGGATTAAGATGCATGCATACCCAGTCATACATTCACATTCAGGAAGCTACTTATATCATTTTAAGATTTAATCATTAATTTTAAAAAAAGACATTATTACTGATAAACTAAATCAATTCAATTCTAATATTTTAAGATTTAATGAATCAAACTAACTCAACAAAATTTTTAACAAGTTTAAAAACAATCTAATAATTATATTTTAACAGAAAAAATCTATAATATTATCTTATCATATTTCTAAACATAAAATTAACTTTATTCATACTTTTAATAACTAACTCAATCTACTTTTAACTCACTATTAAATAAAACATACTTAAGCATTAATTATTATCTCATAATGCACTTATATTAAATCCTAGAAATATATTTTAATAACTTTTAAGTAATCACAAATTATATTTTGCATTAATAATTATTTTACTACTATAAATTATATTAATGGAGATGAATTTATATAACACAGTTTATACATTTTATTAGTAAAATAAATTTAATCTACTTTACTTTTATTTATTTATTTATTTATTTATTTTAAATAGCATAAATACATAACTCAAACGTAGTGGCTGGGACATTGTGAAAAAGCACAGGGTCATAATATCTATGTATATAATTTGTCAAATTGTAAACTAAAAGAAATATATTTAGTCTTTGTAATAAATGTTTATTTTATTCTTTAATTACATTTATGTGTTAATTAGCACTTGTGATTCCATATACCTGAAAATCCAATCAAGTAGTAAAAGTATTTAAAGTGTATATAAGAGTATATATTATTTGGAAACATTGATACAATTCATGCAATCTATTACACATGCAATTAGACTTATATAAGATTATTTTGTTGATGCTGTTGTTGTTAGAGTACCTGGTGATGTGTTTGGTACAACTCCCTTTTACATATTGCATCACTTTAGTTTTGCTTTGTTAGATAGTTATTTTAAATTTTAAGAAAACTTGATTTTATTTATCTCATGACATAAGAACCAAAATAAGAATTAATCATTGCTAGCCATATTAAGTTTAGACCCATCTTTAGATAAATTTATACTTTGTTATAAAATAAGGAAGTGTTCATAAGACATTAGGAAAATAAAACTCTCATTGTTATTATTGCTGTTAATTATTTAAAAAAAGCAAAATTATTTTAGATTATCATTGCAAAGCTAGTATTCTTGACAACTGAATTATTTAATACTTAAGAATGCTGAGATCATTATTATTACTATTGTTTATAGAATGTAACTAAGACTTATCAATCAACAATTGGTCTATCCACATCTTATAAATAATATATTAGTTAATGTGTACATAGTTCCATAAGATAATTTAGTTACTTATTGTTTACTTAGTCCTATAAGAGGACTTATCTTAGATTATATATTTATTTGATGCCTTAGAGATTTTATATTAATCCAGATATGTGTTTAGATCTATATTTTATTTTATTATTATTGGTCATTCTTTAGAATATTACATTAATGGATTTTGACTTACCCAATAAGATGGCTTTTGATCAGCCATAAGATACTGAATGATTACAGGTTACAATATATAGAAGAAAACATATATGAATACAAAAGGAATGGGTAAATTAATATGGAATATTAAGAAGATGAACATTCCCTACATTAATATTAAAAGAAGATTTGACATTTAGTTTTATTATGGACATTTTTTATATGTAATTTTGTACTCAATATTAACTATATATATATTGTGGATATTATTTAACACACTTATTATAAGTTATAAAATGAAAAATGAATGAAAAACATGATATACTTGACAAATCTGTCTAGTTATAATGTTTTAAATAATATTTATTAAGATTTTAATCATATTTATTGTTATTATGTTAGTAAATGTGAGATTTAAAATATTTTACATATTTACTATCTAAGAATGTTTATTAATATTTACAAAATAACAAATTTTGTTTTGGTGCCTTTTCTATTATTTTGGTGTCCATATTTTATTTTATACATTTTAATTAACTTAAATCATGTAATTATTTCATACATAATGTACCATTATTTTTGGTACAATGTGTGTTTAGCATTATATCATAAAAGATGATTGCTAAGAGAAAAGTATATTTTACAAAATATAATAATATCTAAAAAAGTAGATTTTTTTATTTAATAAACAAGATTTATTATTTTATTGTAACTACCCTGATAATCAAAGAAAAACAAAATGTGCATGTAGATTCTTTTTAAGATAAGTAAAAATGTAATTAACTGTAATTAAAGAGGAAACATTTGAACACATCATTTCCCTCTGCTCAGGATATCAGGACATCAGGAGAGCCATCAATGAGGAATGCAGCATTCCTCTCCTAAAGATCCTAGACCTTAAAAGCTGCTTGCATTCTGGTGACTTCCTGGTCATATGCATGGCTATATTTATCTCATATGCCCTATGGATGGCAGGTGCGATTCCAAATTCACAATACCCAGACCAGACCCATTTGAAGTATTTAACATCCAGCTAAAAACCTTGCAGGCAAAAGACTTAATACTGGCCTCAAAATTCTTATTCAACAGCACATGGGGCTTATATAGAAGGTTGGCCCCATAAAAATGAGACACTCACTAACTTAGATGACAATCCTTTGATTTGTATGCAAAAGAATCCCAATTGAAACAGCAGACTTCTACCTTTAGCCTTGCATGGCATAAACCAAATGTATATAAGTTACAATAAAATTTATTTTAAACAAGAAAGTGTGATATTTTGTCTCTCCCTAATTAAATATGGCCAATCAATATGTCAATCACCAATATGAACTTGGTAGATGAAAAAAGCAAAAAAAATTAGGCGCTGTATATAATTAAACATAAACATTGTTTAAATTTTTGCAAAATGTTCATTCTTTTTGGCTGTTGAAATTATGTTAATCCATAAACAGAAATGAATATTAACAATACTATAAAACTATGTATTGTATGTTAACATTGTAAATTAATTATAATGAAAATAAATTTTGCAGGAAAATTAAATTCTTTAAAAGATAAAGAAAAGTATGAATAGATACTTAGACAATGGAATCAGACCAGTGATATAAAAGATGATTCCAAGGACTTTCATTCATTCCTTGCTTCACTAATATTACTCATGAATTTGTCAAATTAGAGTGATATATTTTTCATTGAGCAGTGGAAAACAGAGAAATATTTAGAAAGCTGTATAAGAATGTTTTGTCATGTGTTTGCTTTTATCTATGGGTATATTCAAATTAGATGTAATGCTAAACAGATATGGTCACTGATTTCTTCTTTTTAGCCTAAAGTCAAGAGAATGCCTTGATTCCAAATGTCATGCCTACATAAAACAGGACCACAGCAAGCTAATAAAAAATACCATACATCAAACAGACATATCAAAATAAAAATCCATGGTCATAGTATACAGCTATTATATGGCTAATTAAACCAATTCAAAGAAATAAGATTAATGAGAGTTCTATACCTAACTTTAATGTTTATCTGAACTAATAATATAAACTTAATGAATTAATAAGACAGATGACAACTTCATTGTTACTAACTGAATACCTAATTAAATTTGTAATTGAAAATGTGGTATATATCTACTCTACATGTTGTTATATCTTTATGTTAATGTTTAATAATATTCATTAGGATAATGCTAATAAATAATTTTGTATGTATAGTATGTGCTTACTTATAAACAAAGCAAAGCAAAACTCCATATAGTAGTATTGGAGATGTGATCATGTGATGTGCTTACTTGTTTGTTAAATCTATATGATAATTTAAATTCAGCAGTTTTCATTATTTACATGCCTCCATGTATGAAAGTTGATACATGTAACTAGTTTGTTAAACCTCTATAAATAGAAATTAGATAACAAAAACTTGTAATTATAAAGGAGACAAATTCAATCTTTATTAATATCCTTGTGATGGTGCATTCAGCTAATACAGTCCATTGAACACTGGTGCTTGAAACAAATAAATAAAAGCTGTCACAAATTATAGTTTTTTTTATATATATTATATCATATAATATGACTTGGGGTTAGATTGACCAGGAAATATAATCACATTTTTCCTAATATTTATTTATTAAATTAAAAAAAAAGGGGATGCTTTGGTCATATCATAAACATTAATCTGTTATTTTTGTATATCTAGTATAAATGATTCAAACCCTCTTTAGTAACTGTGATCTATATAAATATAATAAAAAATAACTAAAAAAGTTATGATTCAGTATAATGGAACCCAATGTGGGATTCTGAAAATACAACTCATAACCTGAGATAAGTCGTAATTGTTTTTTTTTTAAAAAAACAAAACATGAATATTGTTTTTGTTTGTTAGTTTGGAGAGTGTTTATGCAGTTGATGTGTTTTAACAGGAAAATAAAGTAGGTAAATAGACAGTAAAATTAAGAATAAAAAAAAATGTGACAGCAGAGAGAAGGGAGATTGGTGAGCATAATATTAATTAAAATACTAAACAGTTTTAAATGAATTAGAGAATTAATTTAAAAGGAAAAAAAAGAATTGTTTTCACTTTTAACAGAAAATAAAATTAATATAATATATATGAGTGATATATATATACTGTACCAATGCAGGTTATTACATATTTCTAATAGTTAACAAGAGGAATTTTATTGAAAGAAAATTTTTTTAAAAAATGTTATCTTTAAAAAAATAACATTTAAATTTCAGAAAGATTTTCATGAAAGTTTAAGAAAAGGAAATAAACAAAAGAAAGGGGAGAGGAAAAGATTTCGGTAATAAATAAAAATTAAAAAAAAATAGCATTGTTAATTTATTATTAATAAAATAAATCACTGTTTTGTCTTAAAATAGGGAATGTGTGCAGACTATAAAAATTAATTAAAAGAAAGGAATTTTTTAGAAAGCTGATGCAATGTACATAAAAGAACTGAAAATTAAAATCAAAACAATGGAAATAATTAACAAACAAAGGAACCAAGACCACTGTTTGATTGAAATAAAATAACCAATGGAAGGACTAGAACAAAGTTTGAACTCGTAAATAAAAGGAATGAAGGCCCAATAAGATTGAATCAGATTGCTCAATCGATCCTCAGATAAGGAATGCTAGCTATAAAAAGAGATAGGATTGAATCAGATTGCTCAATCGATCCTCAGATAAGGAATGCTAGCTATAAAAAGAGAGATTTTGTATTGTTTATTATTCAATTCAATTCATTGAATTCAATCATTCAGTTCAATCAGGCATTCATAAAATAAAAATCATTAAAAATTATTAATTATTCAGAATGAACATCAAATCTTCTAGACTGTGTTGCTAAATCCATCGGATCATGTGGCTGGTCTGAACCTCTCTGCAATAACATCTGCAGTGAGTACGAGGAAGAAACCATGTCCATGTAAAACTAGAAGGCATTGGAGTGTCCATGTTAAAATTCACAAGTAAATTCCTATACATCCCAATCAGTTGGAATCAGGAGAATCAGCAGAAGCTACGTTGCCTTATTTGGATGTTCAAATCCTAGGTAAACATTCATTTTGTCTTCAAGTATTAAACATTTTAAGAACTATAATTTAAATTTAACCAAATATGGAACTATTAATGATTTATCTACATGCATTAGCTTAGCTTTCATAATAAGACTTTTAAATCGAAGACCTCATTAGTTATGGGTGTGCATTATATAATTCAATGTGTGTTTTAATTTATTCTATTATTGTATGTGTGTAATTTGAACATATTGAATGTATACATTAATATAATGTGTATATGCATTTATTATAAGGCAAGAATGAGCATTTAAGAAAAGCTGGAAATAAATATTTTTAATTAATGTTAAGTAAGATTGAAAGTAAGGGAGGGATTCATGTCATAAAGTTAATTATGTAGGTGCATTCTATTGGTCAAATATTTATGAAATAAATCTTTTAACTATCGTTAAGTAAGATTGGAAGTAAGGGAGGTATTTATGTCATAAGAGTTAATAATGAATGTGTGTTCTATTGGTCAAATATTTATGACATAAATATTGGGAATAGATATTGGTAGTATATGTGAAAAATGAAAAATAGCTAAAGTCCAATGAACTAGCTAGAAAGTCTGGTACTAGATTCGTAGCTGATTGAGGAAGTACATTAGTTATTCCTGTAATTAACTGGTGCCTAAAGGGTTTTTTCTTAAAATAAATAAAATGCTTGAATGACCAGTGTTATAATTTAGTAGCAGAGAAATGATATTATTGGTAGCTTGCTACCAGTGATGTTATTATCTATCTGAAAGATCAGTAGCCTTCAAAGATAGTACATAGTAACTAAATGAAAGGGATCAAATAAATAAATCTAAAAGTAAATAGATGTTTCCATCCCTTCATTGACATATAAAAAGAAGATGGGTGGTACAATATATATAGGAGTTATTAGCAGAAAATAAAATAAAAATAGTATGAAGCACCAGGACAATTAGAGATAGGATGTCAGAAGAAAGAGATAGAAAAGCAAAAGAGATTACTGTTCCAGTAATATTTAAAATGTTTACAGAGATAATAGCAGAATTCAGGGCTGAAATGAAAGAGAGCCAAAAGGGTCAAAAGAGAGAATGAGATAATCAAGAAAATAGGTGGTAGAGTAAGCAATTTGTAGGTAAAAGATGAACATGAGGGTGGCATAAATATAGATAAATGTATTAGAATTGAAGTTGAAGAAAATCTTGGTATGGAACAAAATCTAAGCACACCAAATATCAAATTCATAAAAGTAGATATTAGTAATACTAAATCATGGAGAAAAATAAAAACAAAAAACTTAGAAAGTAAAGTAATAGTGGATCTTCTGTTTGAACAAGAAATAATTAACTTAGATAATAAGGTGCATTACCAGGTGAAAGAGATGGCATGCTGAAATGTTTAATGGTAAAACAATTCTAGAATGTAAAATAAGTATTAGAAACCAAGGCAAAACAATAGGTTTGGTAATGTTTGTAATAATAATAAAAAGAAGTCAAATAAATACAGAAGAAAAAACAAACTCTATGGAGATTTGCCAAACAGAGGATGAACATATATTGGTTTCGTAAAACCAGCACAAACTGTGAGAGCAAAGTTAAAAGCAATCCAAAGGAGAGAATAGAACAGAGTCCCAATAAATTTAAGTCTGGATAATGATAAAAATGGATTTGTTGGAGATTTTCAACAAAGCCTTAATCTAATATTGACAGTATTTTAGAAAGGTGTATTTATTATCATAAATAAAATTGTATACTATTAAAAATATTTTTGAAAATTTGAGTGTCCATATCATTTTTTCTCCCTTATTTATAAAAAATATTGAAAAAATTATGACAAATAAAGAAAATATCTGATATATATATAAACATTACAAGCATAAAGCTAAACTAGTCAATATATAATCAAAACTACCCCAAATCCAAAATTCAACCAGACCAGCATAAAAATAATATTAAAACACAACCAAAGGTTTCACTGCTACAAGCAGACTTCTCAAGTGTAAAGAACTACAAAACCTACACATATATAATATTAAAAATTACCCACAAATCCATTCACTTCCCATCCACACTTAATATTAAAAGAACTCTTAAATAAGTTAATTGCTTCAGAATAATAAATTTTCAATAATAAAGATTCTTTAATTCTTCTTTTGATTTCTGAATCAATTAACTTATTTAAGAGTTCTTTTAATATTAAGGGTGGATGGGAAGTGAAGGGATTTGTGGGTAATTTTTAATATTATATATGTGTAGGTTTTGTAGTTCTTTACATTTGAGAAATCTGCTTGTAGCAGTGAAACCTTTGGTTGCGTTTTAATATTATTTTTATGCTGGTCTGGTTGAATTTTGGATTTGGGGTAGTTTTGATTATATATATGTAAAATACATATTTTGCGGGTTCATCCGTGTTAAAAACTTTTAACATTTTATTCAAATCAGTGATTGTAGCGCCTCTACAACTGTCTTTCTACCTTTTATAACTCTGTGGATGGCTTGTGTGACCAAGTCGAAACGTCAGTATATTAATAGTAAAAGTTTTTAACACGGATGAACCCACAAAATATGTATTTTATATATTTAACCCATGCAAATCTTCGTTTTAACATATATATATATTGGGTAGGCAGATATAAAAACTTCTGCTAAAAAAATTAATATATAATTGAAATATGTAGTTTGGGGAGGAATATTTAAAATAATAAATATTGTGAAAAAGAAAATTTACACAAACATAAATTAGGTTTAATCCAAATTTTCAGAACAATAGTTAGAGGTAAAGATGGAGTAATTTAAAATTTGTTGACACAGTTTATAACACAATGCTTGTAAAACATTATATGTTTTTAAGCTATTGATAAAAACTTAGTCATTATCTAGATTGATTATTCTAAACTTCTGGTGATGAAACTGAAACTAGTAAAGATTTTCTGTTACAACACATATATAGAGCATTCTCTTATTATTATAT
Organism: Epiperipatus broadwayi; assembly: GCA_028023455.1. Taxonomy (NCBI): domain Eukaryota; kingdom Metazoa; phylum Onychophora; class Udeonychophora; order Euonychophora; family Peripatidae; genus Epiperipatus; species Epiperipatus broadwayi. The sequence continues at coordinate 15,874 of JAQFVV010006704.1, forward strand.
TGATATAGATGATGTAGTAAATTCAGGTTAGTTAAACCACTGTTTCAACTATGATATAACTTTTTTTTTCTTGTAAAATATCAATTCTAAATTTTATATGTGATTATGTATCACTATAGTTTGAATGTATTTGATAGTTGAAAAAAAAGGGAAGTGAAACACACAACAGTATAATCTTTATATATTTCGTTAATTAATGCACTTAATGTCCTCACTTATAAATCACTATAATTAAGATTATTTTTAAATCACTGTAACAGACTGTTAAGTATATTATAATAAAAATGATTTTATTTCCAAAAGATAATATAATAAGTGGATCAGGAATCAATCAAAACCATAAATCACTGATTATGTGGAACATAAAATTTTGCGTTTTTTTTTTTATATACAAAATAGAAAGTTGTAATCATATTAAATTTAAGCAAAAAGTTCAATAGTAACTGAAATTTTAGATAATGATAGTGGTTAATAATTCCAAACATGGATTATGGTCATGCCATTAAGATTATTTTTCATCATTACTAAGAAGTTTATTGTAATTCAATACTATATTAATAGCATTAAAAATTTCAGCTTTGATAATCTTACATTAATAAAATAAATATATATATTTATAAAAATATTTATAATGAGTATATAACTGCAGCAAGGATAATTTGAAATTGCAATAGTATTCTGTGCCCAGTTGTTGTCACCAAATATATGATTAATTTAATCACATAATTGATTCTCTGAAGTTGAACTTGATCTTGACTGATGGTTACATTATCAGAATATATAAATAGTTAATCACTATAAAATTTAATAAAAATGTGGATATTGTACACTTTGCTCAATTTTTTATAACTGAAGCATCAACGTAACTTGCAAGAGGATGGGTATATAGAATTTTTTTCAAGGTTCATAACTGCTAGATACATACATATATATTTTTATTAATATCTTTAACTGAAACACAGGCGTATTATATACCTGTGTCTATATATGTAATATATAGAATATATGAGCACAGACTTTCAGATGACCCATCACTCTCCACTCTATCTAATAACACTGATACACTCAAGCACATATATGTTGAAAAGATGTGCTTGAGTATATCAGTGTTATTAGATAGAGTGGAGAATGATGGGTCATCTGAAAGTCTGTGCTCATATACCCTATATATTATTAATATCTTTAATATATCATATTCATGAACATATTTCTATGCAATTTTTTTTATTTATATTTATTCTTATATTAACTATTCAAATGATACATAACCTTTATAGAGTACAGAATATCCAAATGTATAAATGAGTCACAATATCATATTACACACATACAAAAAAACTGATTCTCTTTCTCTATCATTTTATGTATTGGCCCATTGGTCCTGCCAAATTTAGTGTGCGTGAAGTAACCAAATCACATCACAATTTTATAAATCAAAAGAGCGTGGGCTCCAAGTTCAAACCCACAAGTCGTTCTAAAAGCTTTAAACGAGAAAGAGGGACAACAATTTTGTTTTTGGTGTGTGGGATGAAAGTATACACACATTTAAACTATTTAATATTTAATTTTCTGTTAAAAAGCAAAGTTATATGCATACTATGCCTGTTGTGTAAATTATTTATTGTTGTATATTTCAAATATTAAACTTTTTCTTTAAAACTAACCTTGCTTGATCAATTTTAATGTCTTATTCTATACTTTTTTTTGCTTTTCTTTAATTATAAGTGGGATTTAAAAGTTACAGTTTAATTAAATAATTGGTTTATAATTCCAAGCTGCAATCATATTATTTAGGTTAGTTTATGAATGATTTGAAAGTGCGGGTGTGTACATTACATACAAAATTTTACTTTCCTAAATATTGAAAGAAAAGGAGTTTAAATCTGTCAATTTTTTTTTGTACTTTTTTTGTAAAGGGAATTGTTTAATCAGTATCATCTTTGTAGCTTTTTTTTGTAAATGTTGTTTCCTTTGGAAGCTTATGATGGTCAGAACTATAATTTTTGAATTGTCTTATCAAGATCAAAGAAGGAAGCTCAAAGTTTGAAGTGTTACCTGGATGTTAAAAAGAAAAAAACAAAGAAAGGAAATAAGATTGGTCTTTTTTTTTTAAAAAAAGGTCTGGAAAAAGGATTAAACTTTCAGTTGAAAATATTTGGTTGAAAATAATTAGAGATCTAATTAAAAAATTTGTCCAAAAATAGCAGTGTGCTATCTCTGATTGGTTAAGGTAGCTAAAAATTGGATATAAAAAGCGTCTTGAATATATGGATTGATTCAGATTATTAAACTATAATATTGAACGTGAAAAGAGTGCAGAAAATATTTCCGACCACGAGGAAGCACACACAAGGGAAAGTGTCTAAAATAATATTCTACACCTTTCAACTGACCAGATAAATAAGATGTTTTTAATAGAAGGAAGAAAGCTCCCCATTCAAAGAAGATGAATAACTACGATAAATATTAATCATCAAGTCCAATTAATTGTTCCAACAACTGATTTTAAACCAAGAAAATTTACAAAGTAAAACAACCGTATTCATCCCATGCGAAGGAAGAGAAGAAAATAATATAAGTTCCAAAGTCCACTAAAGCAAATAACCCAAAGGTCACACATCAAAAGTTATACCCCAGAAGGTGTCCCACAAAAGAATAGGCGCAGAAATATAGACAAGTTTGAACCCTTGGAAATTCCCACAAACAAAAGTCGGTAATTGCTTTTAATCTTTTTTTTATGATATCGTCTTAAAAATTTTAGCAATAAAGTGGTATATTTTTATTTAAAGACTTTTAAAGCTATTCAGATCGATTAAAAAAGAATGTCTTACTAAAAATAACTTTGAGTTCATAAATGTCTTGAATGTATGAAAATGTTTGTTTATTAATTTTACAATATTAAGTGTAAACTTTTTTATGGTATTATGTTTTAGTTTTAACTGATATTTATTATTTTTTGGTTTTTAATAATATTTTGTTATTATGGGATAAAACACACATACTATATTTTTTTTGGAGTGAATGTGAAATATGGAGTATTAGAATATTAGTTATTTTGTTTCAAGTTAAGTATAGATTTCGCCTTGGACGAGAGGGGGGAAATAATTTAAATTGTTTCTAAATTGTCTTTCAATTTTCTAACTTTCTTTTTTTTTCTATTTACTGTTGGTTTTAAAGTATGTGTGTATGGAGATAATATTTTTTTAAATACTTTTCTCATGGGTGAAAATATGGTAATGTGGTCCAACTTAATAAAATATTTGAAGGGAAGGGGGGAGTGAATTAATCTGAGGTTGTATATATCATTATTATTATTATTATTCATGTAATTTTCATATTTATCTAGAAATTTTTATGTATATGTTAGAAATGTAGTAATAAATATTAGTTTGTTTTATTAAAGGGTATATATTTCATTAAGTGTAGTCTTGGTTAAGTGTGATTATTCATCATCATCAATGGTTGAATATTAGTTATTGAAGATATAAGTAAATATGCTAAAATTAAGCAATAATTATATTTCTTTATAAAATTTAGTTTTATGTTTAGCTTAGTCCTAGAGCTGTATTGAAACTTTCATTATTGTTTTATTTATATATCTGTATCAATTTTAATTAATGAGTGTTTATGTTTAAGGATAAATAAATATTGATTTTATAATATTTAGTGATTTCTTAGTATTATTTAAATATATCTATTTATGAAGGATGGTAATTGCATCTAAATTATTATATATAATTGAGCTAGTGATTATAAAAAAATATTAAAAATTTGTTATGTTAAGATCTGAGAAATTTTATGTTCAATGAACTATTTGGTTTAAAGATGTTTTACTTTTACCTAAATATTAGTGTATAGTGATATGGTAAAAAAAATCTCCATTTTATTATAAATAAAATAAAGAAGGGTTAAGTAATGTGAATTATAGATATAAGTTTAGATTAGATAATCTATCCCTGCTAGTATTCACTTAGTATTTGTGTAAAATGTAAATCAAAAGAAATGAAGTGGATAAAATATGTGTATATGAGTTATATTTTATTGAATTATTAGTGTTATTATTGATTTATATAATACTCATTGTCATAATTTGTTATATTCTTAATAGTTTATATTATGTTTATAGATATTAATAATTTGATCATCTTTAATTTGATATTTGTTTTAAATATTATTTTTGACTTTATTGTTAGTATATATATATAATCAAAATTACATCAAATTCAAAGCTCAACCAGACTAGCCAAGAAAATAAAATCTAAAACACTATCAATGGTTTCATGGCTACAAGTACACTTCTCAAGTGTACAGAACTATAAAATATCATTTAAATTAATCATTACCCACAATTCCACTTAATTTTGTTTTAATGATATCAGTTAAGTTGTCTGCCTGAAGGCTAATTAAAGTAAGAAGAGAAGAGACCATTGCCACCAAGTGATAACACTTCATCTTCATCACTATCAGTTTCACAATGCTTGTCATTTTATTAGTATAATTTATTCTAATAGGTCAAATTTGAAACTACAACATATAAGTAATTAAGCTTCTTAAATCATTAAGAAGCAAACTGAAAACTGACCTTTTTTATTATTATTTGTTTTTTGGAATTATTAGATTCGATACAATTTACTTGAAACTTTACAAATTCAAAAAAGATTATTACTTTGTAAATAGTGTTTGGTGTTAGCATCGCCGATAGATGTAGTACAGTTATATTTATGATCACACACAGAAAAAACAATAACATAAAATTACGAATGAGTTTTTTTAAACGTTAAATAAAATATGCCATAAATCTCCATTAATTAATAAAATTTTCTTTTCTATTTAAATGTTGACCTAAATATTCATATACTTAATTAATTAAATATATATACACAAATAATTAATAACCAACGTTATCTTTTATTTAAATAATACTTATTATATTTTACAAATACCACATAAAATTTTAAACAAACGCAATTCAAATCCATAAAAGTTAGCCAATCAGATCGTAGCAATTTAATCACTCAAACAACCTACATTACTATAATAATTATCTACTTTTCTTTTACAGCGTAGTAGGGATGGAAAATAGATAACGGGAAATATTTTTTCAGAAATTTTATTAAAAATAAAGTATAATAAAGTCAGTTTCTGCATAAAATATCTACTTTTAAAATAATAAAGTCTAGATATTTAAATTAAATGAAAATATTTAAACAATTTTAAAAAACTTACCTAAGGAAAAAAAATCAATATTTTAAAATTGATTGGTATTATTAATAATTAATTTGTTTTAGACAAAGATTTTATTCACTTAAAAACTTTATGCTGAAAATATTTTTGCTGACAATATGCTACAAAGATAACATTCTGATTATTGATTAAGCACATAAGAAGTATGTAATTAGAGAGAGAAAAACTTTAATCTTTTTCACATGCACCTTAAACGTTTGTATAAGAGTCAAATGATGTAGTTTTGACTATGGAGGACTTTTCAAACCTCAACCCAAGATAGGGACTTTATAAAGATAAGAGGGGCCATCTTATCTTTAACTTAAATTCTTAATTATATAGGCCAATCTAAAGCATTCTGATTTGAGAGTGTGAAGATGCTATCCTCCTCACTTTTAAATCCACTATTTTCTTTCACAAATTAACATATGCAAAATTTTGTGATTTACAATGAGTTAATATTAAGATTTTTTTTTTTTTTTGATGGAACATTCTGATTATTTATCATGCACATAAGAAGTATGTAATTAGAGAAAGAAAGGCTTTAACCTTTTTCACATGTACATATATTGTTTAGCTATTAAACAATTAAGTTGCAAAAGTTAAAACCTTTCTCTCTCTAATTACATACTTCATATACACTTGATAAATAAACAGAACATCACATTAATTTCTATATTTCCATTAAAAAAATCATTATATTAACTCATTTGTGAAAGGAAATAGTGAATTTAAAAGTGAAGAGAGTAACATCTTCACACTCTTAAGTTAAGATGCTTCAGATTCGCCTATATAATTAAGAATTTCAGTTAAAGATAATGTGGCCACTCTTATTTTACAAAGTTCCTATCTTATGTTGAGGTTTGAGAGATTCTTCTATAGTCAAAACTGGATCATTTGGCTATTATACAAACATTTAAGATGCATGTGAAAAAGGTTAAATCATTTCTCTCTCTAATTACAAAGATAATAATAAAAAATTTATATTAAGAGTAAAAATATAATAGACCTGATGATTGGATGACCTAAAAATACAACATATGTAATGAACTGTGTTGCTTTTTTTTTTTTTGAGGTCAATGGGGTAGATTTATACACTTGATTTTGATAAAAGATATTATAAATGAATTAAATAACCTCTATATCAGCATACATTCTTTTTAACATCATATGAATAAAAATACACTAAAAAATAAATGAACCCCCCCCCCAACACATGGAAAAGAAAAATGTGAATAACTTCATGAAAGTATGTTTAATTTTAAAAAATCAGATATATTAATCTTTAATTGAGGCTGAGAGTTTATATCTTAGCTAGTGACATAAGATAGTGACAATCGGTAATTTAAAAAATAATTATTGATAATCATTACTATATTTATTTAGATTGGAAGATGCCAAAGTTGTAGGTGGAATAAGCTTGACACTTGTAATTCATAATGTAACAATTTAAAATATATTATTTTGTCAGCTACATTTAGTTCTAAAGCAAATTTTATTTGCCATATAATATTGGTCAGATAGAAGAAAAATAAACAAATAAGACTGAATCTGATTTTGCTGATGCAATGATTAAAAAAATAAATATGCTAATGGTTTTAAAATACATTTTGATTAAACACGTTTTTTTTTAATTGACAAAGTTCCGATATGTATAGATAGTTAGATAAATAAATAAATAGGCAGAAAAAACAGACAAACATATATCCAGATAAATAGTCAGATTGACAAATGTGATAGTACTTAAGCATATAATGGATGGTTTGATGAAAGAATGGATGATTGGAATAGATTGATAGATAAAATAGATAGAAGGAGAGGAGTTTATTAGATGGATAAATAGATATATAGATGGACTGATAGATAAATAAATAAATGGATGTATAGATAGCTGGATGGCTAGAGATAGATAAATAATTACATAAACTATCAAACAGATGTGTGGATAGATAGATATAGACAAATAAATTTACAAATATAGTCAAAATACTTTGTTCAAAAAGGATTAACTTTTTTTTAAAAAATTTAGAATATTTTTTTATACGATTAAAAGTTTGCTTGCCTTTAATTACTTTAAAAAAAAAAAACAAGTGGCCAAAAGAAAATTATTTTAAAAAAAATAAAATTCCTAAAAAAATAGAAATAACAGAATTTTAAAACATAACTGCGTATGTCGTTATTACATGTAATCTTTTTTTTTTCTCATATGTCATAGCATCGGCCGGGAGACAAACATCTGCAAACAACTGTTTGCTTGCAAGGCAGATGCGATGACCTCTCAGCTAACAATGCTTGACTACATGTAATCTTATATACAAAACTTTTAAATAGTTTTCTTTTAAAACTTTATTAAAACAAAAGTTGTTTTTATTTTTGTGATAAAATTTTTAAATCGGATGGAGCATCTGGTTCAGTATATGTGTACAAATAAAGAGTTTTGCTAAAAAGGGTTTGAAGTGGTGGTTTGGATAAATTGTATTTATATGAGTATTATCACATGTATCCATCCACAACACCCCTGAGAATGTTTTCTAATGTAAAGCTGTATAAATCAAACACAGTCCTGAGACTCATGATAGATTTTGGAAGGGTGCATTATTCCTATACAGAAACTGGTAAATCAATGGTTCATTGATAGTATAGGATTTGGCAGTTACATGATAAAATTCTTATTTGAGTTTGTTGAGAAAATTAAAAATGCAGTAAGTCAGTAGATAGATAAACATATAAATAGCAGGCAGGAGAAAAGCTAAACAGATGGACAAATAGATAGATAGACAAACCTCTAAATATATAGGTTGATAATTGGATAAATAAGTAGATAGATAGATGTGTCAATAAATAAATATAAATAGAATGATAAATGAATGGATAGATAAATATATAGATAGATAGATGAAGTGACATATAGATTGATAAAAAATATTAAATCTTCAAATGTTAACAAATAAAACAATAAAAACAATGTATAACTGTTAGTAGTGTTCTTCCATTTTATTCACAAAACATAAGTGGATGTTCTGTGGGATTTGAATGAAGTAATATACCAATCTGTTTAAAAGAAAAGTTAAAATTTATATTTATTACAAAATATAGTTTATTGAACCTCATTTCAATTCTTTTTTTTTTAAAAAAAAAAAAAATTCCATATCACTTTGCTTACAAGAGTGAGAGAAAAAATTTATTGTTTTTTTATTGAAATGAATAATAGATTGTTAATTTCAATATATTGTAGCCATTTGGCTATACTTCTGTATTAACAATAATAGTTAGCAGTATACTCCCTGCTTAGAGTTAATTAGTGCATGGGGAAATATTATTTAATCTTCACATGTGTTTTTTAAGAATAAGGACAATTATTTAATTTTTTTCTTCCCATCGCATGATAACATGAGAATTTTCAGATATGTTAAACATAAGTTTAATATTTAAAATGTTTTTAAGTTATAAAGGTTTGTAAAAGAGAGAGAAAATTATAAAATAAACAAATTTTTTAATTCTCTCTTTTCATTAATTTACTTATAATTTTTGATTTAAATGTTAATGTTAAAAAAATACTAAGTGAATAAAATGTCTCTTCCCTAAGTATTCATAAATTTTAATTTTAACTTATAAGAGAAATAAATAATGTTTTAAAAGGAAAAAAATAACACATTAACATTTTTGTTAAATTTTTTTCATTGATTAGAATTTTTTTTCATTATCTCTCTTCAATACAATAAACAGTATTTATCAAATCAGTATAATTAACTGATTATCTTGTTTTTTTCTTTTGGCAGAAAAAAAATTAATTAAAAAGGAATGTCAAAAACTGTGATTCTAATTTGGGTTTTTGATTTATTTTACAATGTTAATGTTGAGGAGGAAATATCTGAACAATTGTTTTTGTCAAAATTGATTTAATTGGTTATTAAATTTTATCATTTAAAAGTTGGGATTGTGGTTGGATGAAGACAAAGTTGTTCCAAAATTACAGGTATAGGTTAATCAGAAGACTTGAGTGACTTGAATGAAATAGGGATTCCTGACTCAGCTGTTGAAGAGGATAGTCAATTCTAAACCAGATGCTAAATAAGATAGGAGAAAATATTCTAATCAACTGCTGAAGAAGACAGTGGTAGAAGTTCTAACCAAGCTTCCAAAAAAAGCATTCATTCTTGACTCAATTATTAAATAAGAAAGCTGATACATAAACTTGACTGTTTAAATATATTTTTTTACAATGAAAGTCATATATTAACTTTAGATAAAAACTAAACATCATCTATATCCATGCAACCTATGTCACTGGTATAAAATGTAAAGAAGAAAATATATCAAGTAATCTGTAACAAAGCCTTGTCTTCAACTATTATGTCTATGTGTTATCTTGATCTGGAAAAATTATTAGAAAGAAAAATGAATAAATTCTTTCTGTTTATTAGTGTAAAATATCCTATTGTAAAATGAAGAAAAGTAAATGACTGGATACAATTAAACTGAAATTATGAAGCATTCAAAAAGAACATCTATCTGGAAAACCAGGAAATTATAAATGCAAAGAATTCCCTCAAAAATTAAAATCATCTATAAGTATTTTTATTGATGTGCCCATTAAATTTAAATTTATCACGAAGTTAATACCATTTTTAATGGAACTTTTTTAATTCATTGACTGTTTTTCTTTCAAAAGTATACATTTTTAAAAGTAACTTAACTCTATAAAATTTGACATGCTTTTTCTTTGTTTGTTTGTTTTATATCATTTTATTCTCCCCCCATTCTCTAAATTATACATAAAAGTGATAAGTCAATTTGAAATGTTCTTATCTCAGATTGAAAAGCTATTTCTCAACTCTCATTATTTAAAGAAATAATTTAATAAAAGCAAATCTTCATTAACTTAAGAAATAAAAAAAGTAACTGGTTAATTTTTTTATGAAATTATATCTTTTGATAAGAATGTATAAATCTGAAGCATATATATTATCATGTCATTTTTTTATTTTTTTAATTATTAATCAGTTAGTTTATTAAATAATTGTTTAAAAATATTCTAGTGTTAATTTATTTATTCCTTCAGATATCTGTTATATGAATTGGCATTATGTGTGACTTGCTTTTAATAGAGCTTAGAGTTTGAGGAACTGTTTTTAAATTATTCCAGAAAAGTTATTTTAAAATAAATTAGAATAAACTGTTATACTTATTTATCCCTTCTTCATAGTGACAATTTATAGAGTTTTTGCTTTCTAAGCTGATTAGCACATACACCATGCTCTGCATTTGTATATATTTTAGTTGAAATCGAGTTTATAATTGGCCAGTACATTGATAGTACTGTAGCCAGAGCATTGATGATGATCAGTATGTTTCAGTATTTTATCAATTATTTGATTTTTTTACATTCTGATGGATTAGCACTCAAGTTTGTGCACCCAGATAATTGTGTTGTTTCTGCTCTAAGTTTAGCAGTGGCTAGATAATTTGTCTGTCTACAGTAAACCCCTTTCAAATACAGTCACAAGACTGACTACTGCTGTTTTAACTCTTCTTTGTTGATGAGTAATGATTATTATTTTTCTGTTATACAGAAGATGCACTATATGGTTTTATGTTGATTATTTGCTCTTTTTCACCAGGCTTTCATGCTCATATATATTTATTCCTTATATATTTATTCATTTTATTTGAAGATTTATTTCATGGGAATGATGTTGGTTTCCCATCTCTCATATTAACCCCAAAATTTTCTATACTGTTACAATATATATATATTGAGATGCTTTTCTGATCTCAAAATTTAATTTGTAGGTGTGTTATATAAGCTAATTTTAACTTTAATTCAAGTTGCATTTTAGTGAGTGCAGTATTATGTATATACTTGCACACATTAAAAGCAAAATAATTTTAAAAATAGCTGTATACTTTACTGTAACAATTTTTACTTAAAAAAAGTGAACTTTGTAACAAATTTATTATTTTTCTGTTAATTTTTTTTATGGAGTTCAAATATAATACTTAATCTGCAGAATTTCCTTTTTATAGACACTAATCCCTTTTACTAATTAAGAGTTTAACAAAATATATAGTTTCATTTTATTCACCATTATCATATGTAAAATCTTTAATTATGGTAATTAATCTGGAATTTTGTAATTAAGATAAAAATACTGACTTATCGGAGAAAAATATTTTAATCACTGGTATGCTGGTTGAGAAGATTCTTGAAATTCCTGAGTGGGATGAACAATAAGCAGTGCAGCTATATATAAGACCAACTAAAAATTATTATTTTAATCCATTCTATGCTATTCTAATCTATTCAGTCCTGCTTACTTCATGCCCATTGTAAAATAAACTCTGGACTCACTCTAGTTGCCATATCTGAAGCTATGTGCAGAAAGGGCACCCACAGCAAAAACTCTACAGCATGAACCCTCTTTCACCAATACATGCTAAATTTGCATATCATTTGACCTCACAAAGTAGCCAACTGTGGTATCTTAAAACTTGTTAAAACAAAGCACTTCTCAACAACAAAAACAAGAAGACCCCATGAAGTATATTAATCTGCCACTAGTATGTACTCATTTGATAATTGATACAAAGTAAGAGCTCTCCACCCACATTACTATGGTTTAATGGTAAAAAATTTATATGAACTATATTTTATATCTATCAGTAAGCCAGTGATCTAAGGTTGGATGTAAATTTTGTTTAATTAATTCAGATTTTATTATTCGTATATTTCTTAAGATCTAACTTATTTTCTATTTTGTATTTCAATTTTTTGTTTCATTGATTTTAGCCTGTTATGGATTATAAATATTACTGTTTCAACCCTAATATCTTTAATTTCTCTGCCAGTTAATAAATCAGTTAATAAAACATGATAGTTTTTGCAAAATTCATTAGTTATTTTTTTAATCTTAAAAATAACAGAATTATTAGACAGAATTATAGAACAGATTCTTCTCCCTCTAATTTCATAATTGTTTTAAACCATCTAGATTCTCTTTGTCACTTGTAATAAGTTTTAGTCAATTTTAAATTTAAAGAGAAAAAAAGGAATTTAAATTAAATTCCCAATTATATAAATTTTTAATTAATAATGGTTCAGAACTTGACATATTCATTTTTTTTTACTTAATGTATGTGGATGTGTGCATAATGCTTTTATACATACATTAAATCATTAAAATAATAGGTTTTTTATATGTTTATATCAAAAAAGCCTAAAAGAAAGTGTAATTGTTGGCTTGTATGTGTGTGCATATAAATGATACCTGTCTAAATACCATGGGATGGTTTATTTATCTATTTGGTATGTTGGTTATTTCTATTTAGCATTGGATCCAGCTAAGTTTCTGCCCATGCTCAATTATACATTTTTCTATAACCTGTGTTTATTTATCACAAGGAATTTGTGATAATTATTGTTTTTGTATTGGGTCAAGTGTAGTTTAGCTTTCCATGTTCTGTTGTAACAGAATCTGAATTCAAACCCTGTCACAAGCATAAGTGTCATAGATATCCACACAGAGGAATAGCTCATATATTATGTTTAAAATTGAATAAGAATCAGATAATAGCTTAGTAGTTTACCCAAGATAGATTCAAGGGGGATTTGTGCTCATTGTTTTGATGAAGTATGTGTATATATATTATTATATAACCAAATATAAAAAGAACTTTCTGGAAATGTATAACTTATACTTTTTTATGTATAATTAGTTGTTGTTGTTTTTTTTTATTTAAAAGAAGGATTAAAAGAAAACACATCATTGCTGAAAAATGAAACAGAAGTTTCTCTATGAAATGCTATTTGCATTATTTGATTTATAAAGTTATTTTTAAAATTTCCAAACAGACTGTTTTGAGATAAAACTTGCTACAAGATTTTTCTTTTGTCAAAAAAAGAGAAAACAAAAGAAGCTGGATCTAAAACAGGGGTATTAAGAACTGATTAGATCAGATTGTATAAGATTAAAAATATCAAACATTTTCTGGAGTTATGGGAAATATTGCATGAGACAAGAGAAGTAGAACTTTTTTCTTTAAAAAAGAAAAATATAAATAGAAAAAAAAATCAAAAAATTGGGTTGATGATTATTATTATTGTGATTATTAATTGTGCTGTTTTGATCATTTAATGTGTATTCTGAGCAGAGAAGAAAATCAGTGTCAGTTTAACAAATGTGAAAGTGAAGTCATGGAGAGAACCATCATTTGAGGAAAGAAATATTTTCTCCAGAATGCTGTTGGAAATATATATATATATGCACCAACATGATAATGTGGGGAGAAAGTCCTAAACATGCTTGGCTTTACCCCACTGCCCATGATAAAAAATATGCTACATGATCCTGTCATCTATCAAAATTGAAGCCCACATCCAGCCCATTCATCTCATAAAATAGTATAAATTATCTCATCTACTGTTTCATTAAAGATTCAAAGTAAAAACATTTTTGGACAATCTCTATGGTCATATCTTCACCAAGTAAGCTCACTTTCTAGATGTATATGAATGATCTCAGTTCCTGGGGACTAAAGATAACCTTTATGTTTTATTTTAATTTATAATCCTATGAATTATAAATAATGTAGTTTGTAATTTCTTCATATTTTAATTTATGTAAATGACATTAAAACAAAATAATTATTATATGTATTAAATAATAATTTTCAACCATTACAATATATATATATATATATATATATGCTTGCATTTTTTAAAAAAATGATTCAGAATCATTATTTATTTTTTTATTTCTTCATTAGTTTAGTTAAAATATATACATGCATTTTTAAATAGTTCAGTATGATCTACTCTTTTATTAATATGTCTCAGTCAGTATAAATACTACCAGTCCTGAGTGAGCTAGCTTGGGTCAGACTTCTATCATTAGCCATCATCAC
>JAQFVV010006704.1:32500-209073 GCA_028023455.1 Epiperipatus broadwayi
TGTCTCTAAATTAAGGAATGGAATGTGTGGCATATAATTAATGAATCACTAACTTCTATTTGAATGTGATTATAACAGAATGAGTGGAAAAGCATGTATTTTTATTTTACTGTTCTCCTTGTATGCAGTTGATTTTCTATTAAATATATTATCAATAAACTTATATACGCTGAAATGGATGTTATGAATTAATCAGCTATGTGCTTGATGGATGACTGCTGATAAATCAGCACAAGTGCCTTGATGAATGTTATGAAGTAAATTGTAAATTATTACTAAACATATACAGTAATAAATATTTATTTTCCATTATTAAATGTTTCACGTGTGATATTACCAGCAGTTTCAATAGCTATTGCTAAGAACTTTTGAAATGCTCTTTAATTGAATCCAAATGTTTGTTGTCTCCCCTCAGGAAATTATGTGTTTACTAATGTCTATTATTATACAATTATCATCATCATTTCATACATGACCCAGTTGTGTTATTTACAGACTATGTAAACAAACTTTTATGTTCCAGCTAAAAAAAAAATAATGATTATTTTTTTTGTTAGTATATGATAGAATAGTAGAACAATTATTTGTCTTATATTTTTTTATTATTATTTAATTATTATTTCTTTCTTCAAGAATGTCTCAGAAAAGTATAATATGGAGAAATATTGTACTGGGTAATCAATTATTATTTTAATATAATTTTATTGTATACTTATATTTCCATATGCATGTGTTGGCAACAGAAATATCTGTTTGCTATTAGGATGTTAACAGCTCATTTTGAGAAAAGGTAATTGCATAAAATTTATTATTTTATCTTTGCATTTTCAGAGAGAGTGAGTTCCACTTCTTAATAATTATTTTGCTTCAAATTTAAAGATTTGTTGTTTGTCACAAACCAAACTTTTACTTCAATTTATTTGACTAATGTCAAATACACTAATGAATTATTTTACCTTTGCTTTGCTAGAAATGATGAGGATTATTTAGTAATAATTATTATATTTCAAAGTTAAAATATTATAATTCATCAGAAATGAGAGATTCATTTTTTTATAACATTAGTTAATGTCATTACAATATTTCCTTATTGAATGTGATTTGAAATTGTTTTATGTATTATTATAAGTGTATACCTGTCTGTTGTTTAACCCATTTATATAATTTCTGAATTAAAAGTTGATTGACTTATTTTTTTAATCAGTTTCAGATGGTGTGATGTGCCAAAAGAAGTGGAAGGATTAGGGATTTATTTAAGAGTGAATTTATTATATTTTTTTTGCTTAGACTGAAATATATTTTGTGGCTATAGAGAAAGAAAGCATTTATGATATATATTGTGATATAGGGATTGAGAGAACTCTTCCTCAGTTTATTGAAATATTTGTCATGAGTGGATTATATTTTCCAGATTAAGTAGTTGTGTTATAATGATTATATTATGTGAATCAAAGTAGTGTATTTCTCTTGTTTTCATTGATGAGACAAAGTCCACACCAATTTTTAAACCTCTGAATTAGGCTAGGGTGTCACTGTGTTCTATTATTTAATTGATTAGAGTTAAGAAAGTCTTTTTATCTCTCATGTTTTTATGTGGAATGTTTTCCCATCATTTATTCATAGCCAAGTGTAATGTAGTTTGCTAATAAAAAGAAAATAGAGGTAGAATTGATTTCTTTCACAGAACATGTGAAATAGAATTAGTGTTAAAGCTCTGTTGCCATGGCATGATCCATATTATGGTATTGTATCTCAATTTCATAAGTAAACTGATTGGATATAGCTATGCTAATTATTTTATAACAGGTAGCACATTTCAGATGCATGCATAAAATACTATTAATTCTGAAGGCATGGAGAAACTCTAATATTGGTTAGTAAGTCTCAAATCCATATTTCAAATCATATCATACTAATTATTTTAAGTTTTATATCATCAACTCTCAGAATGATTCATCCTCTTTTGAATGGGCAAACAAAAGAAAATGCAGCTAATCAATAGAATTATTTAATTGATTATGAAGGATAGCTTGACTTCTTACCCATATATTTAAACCCATATTGTATTATTTTGATGTTTAACTACTCCAGTGTTGATTTAGTTAGTAGAATGTTGGAGTTAGCTAGTAGCATATATATATTTTAAGTAAAAATACCAAGAAGTTTAATTTTATATTTTACTATTTTAGTACTAGTGTTTATAAATGTTTCTTTTCTCATAAGCATATCAAAACTGACTGATAGTTTGTGTATGTTTGAAATAAAAATACCAAGAAGTTTAATTTCTTATTAAATCATTTTAGTGTAGTGTTAATAAATGTTTTTTCTCACTGGCTCATCAGAATTGATTGATAGCTGGTATGGTTGGAATAAAATACAAGAAAGTTTATTTTAACATTAGTTATTCTCATGTAGACTATTCAGTCATTGATGTTGGAATTATCCAAATATGTATATGTGTAAATTAGAAATGCAAAATGTTTATTTAGTTATATCTTGTAATAAATGTTTTATTTATTTAAAAAAACTTTATTTACAGTTATTCTTTGGCATGCATTCATGTTCTGTGTTTCCACACATGCACACACACTTACATATCCAATATATGATTGCAACTATTTCATAAATTTAATAATGAATATCTTCAGATCTGATGATGTTGTCTCTTGATCCAATCACTATATGAAGTGCTTGACTAATTAATGATTCTCTGGAAATTCTTAGCATTCAGTTCTTTAGATGATGAATTGAAATCAAAACACACCCTATTTCTTTCATTGTCTATCTGCTACTATTTTATTAGAATAATGCTTAATTTATGTCATTACTTTTATTATGATAATTAGTAGTTATTGTAAAGTATGGATTTAAAATTAAGCCATACACTAAATTAATTCCATGAGATATTCCCTTATTATTTTAGATTAGACATTAATTTAGTTATTTATATTGAATTACTGTACAATAGAGGTTAAGTAGTGCTATATTTTGTATTTAATTTCAACTTACCATACTGTAAATTAGTACTGCATCTTTATTTTATTAATTTAATTCTATCACACAGTAAAGGTTGTTTGATGCATTTAAATGATGGGAGATGAGGTTAAACTATAACTTATAAATTTAAATGGTGGATCTTTACCAATTTTAATTATTTATTTTAAAACTTAATAGATATTTTATTCTTATTACTTCATAATGTATCCCCCTCTGTTTATTATGCATTTTACACCTTATAGATCTCTGTAGCCCCTACTGAGCTAAGTTATAGTAGGACAGCATTATAAGAGTCTCAATAATAATTCAAAGCAAGATCAGACTAGTAGTTTATTCTATTACCAATAGAATTGGTTCCCTGGGTATTTTTGATAGGAAATATAGGATAGGTGTTGGGGATGGTTACAATAGGTTTTTGGCCCCCAACATGTTAGGCTTGATAAATCATTCTGGCACATTGGATTACAATATATAGGAACTTAATGAATATCTAAATCAAGCAAAAATAATTATTCTAGGTTAGAAAGATCTAGTGGCACCCTCTAATGATAGATATTTAGTGCAGGCTGTCTAGTATAATATATTTATTAATCTCTTGCACTTATTTTAAATTTATTATAAAAATATTTGAAATTTCATTTACTTACTGCTCTGTATTTAAGAAATTAGGTATCTTATCTAAAATAATTTAGTGTCATATTGTATAGCCAGTGATTTACATCAAATGTATCAAATTTGAATAAATTATATTGAATATAAACATATTAAACCTTAACTTTAAAATTTTATTCTAACTTAAATAAAAGTATTTATAAACCAAACCAACAACCAACAAACAAAGATTGTAACTTAAATAAAAGTATTTAAAAAATAAAAAAAATAAAAATATTTAACAAAGATTATAACTTAAATAAAAGTATTTTAAAAAAAAAATAAAAACATTTAACATTATAAAATTTCAGAAATAAATTAGATGGAATATAGGATTTTACTCTTACAATATGATATCTTAAATCTGCAGAGTATGTATGTGTGTGTTGATTTAAGTTGATTTAAACTTAATTGAAAAGTCTTTTTTAACAATATAATTATTTAAAAATAAATAGCACAAATAAAATTTGGTATTTTAAAATTTCTATTTAAAAAAAACCATTCACATTATTATAAGTTGCCTCACAATCAGACGATTTCATGCTCTAGAGATTTCTAGCTATTTCCACTTTTCTATTTTCTCTTTCCCTCAAAAAATGTCTCACCTTATAAAAAGTATTGTATCATCTCTTAGTAAGGACTATATTGTAAGTAGCTATATAGTCATTCTTATGGTAGCATAATCCTAGACATACAAAGTAAACAATAGTTGAATAATTAACAATTCCTAAAAGATGAATATATTATGCCAAAATATATGTAATCATAGAACATTAAATATAGGATAAAATTCACTTCCGTATGCATTTTAGGCAAAGATCAAATTTAAGTTTAATACAGTAGTTACTATTTAAGACAAATGAAATTGACTTTTATATATTTATCACAAAGCAATATAAAAAAATTAAGTTATTATATCTTATAAGTGCATAGTCAGCAGAAATAAATATACATCAATATATAAATATGCAATTTTTTTGCATGCATTAGTGAAGCTATAATTATACTATAATGTTTAATATGCCTGCTTAGTGCTTTCAATATTTAGTATTCTAATCTCATACTCATAGCTATTAGAATACTAAATATTGAAAGTGCTAAGCAGGTATATTAAACATCATAGTATAATTACAGCTTCACTAACAAATGTGAAAAAATTGCATATGTATAATTACAATTTTTATTGGTGAAGAGAAAAACAATTTATCAATATATAAAATGAAACACATCATTTCTATTTTGATAAAATCATTAATAATCCATTATACAAGTAGTTGAGAGGGAGGACACTCACATATAAATCTTTGACATATAAAATTTAAATTAGATAGCAATTGTTTATTAAACTCACAATTCCAAAACTTATATTTCTTTTCTGTGTGAATGCACTATTAGTAATAAAAATATTTGGGCATTTATACAGAAAATGCAATTGTCATACCTCACCTTGCCATCAGAACTGGACTAGACCCGATTCCTTCCTTATCTGATCAGATTGAGCATTCACTGCAGCTAACCAATAGGTTAACAAATATGTAAAACACAGCCAATTGTTAGTACTGACAAAAAAGCAGTGATGCTCTCAGAATCCAATGGCTGCCAGTAAGGTTGGGGATCTGGTAAATAAATAATCAGCCTTTTTTTTTTCAGCACTTTTTTTCAGCTAATAATCAATTTTTTTTTATGTAAGCAGAGAACATTGGTCTAACCTAAACAACTACATGCATTCTTATTTGAACCACTGCTAACAGTGAACATTCTAATATAGTCATTACGCTATTACTCTGTTGCAGTGAGGCAAGTCCATGATAGGACTATAAGCTGCAAAGACTAGGGCTGATGAAAGGCAAGCTGTCTATTAGAACCAGAAGGGTCTCAGCTAAAACTCACTATACAGCTGGAAGTGAGTACAGTCATTTCAGAAAAAATAGCTCCATACTAACTAAATTATATGTATGTGGCATTATATTTATTGATTGTATAATATATATATATATATATATATATATATTTGTTATTAATAAATTATATTAATTCACTTTTAAATTGCACTTTATGCAAAAAAGTGAAGCTTAGTATTATTAGAAAAAGAATTATAGGGTCTAGTGCTTTCAGAGAACTTAGGGTTCCATATTCATAGCCTATCTTGGGAGTGTTGTCTTACGTTGAAATTTTAAAACAAAGCTTGGCAGTAATTTATGCAAAATTTATTCAAAGTTTTCTTTCATGCAGACCATTTTCTGGAGATTGCTGCACGATTCTTTTTGGTTTATTGCATAGTTGTCATTTGCAATAAAGCATGCCTCCTTTATTTTTCGTTTGGTATCATTACGCTCAGTGCATAGTGCCCTTGCCAAAATGGTTTCGAACACATGGCCTGTTGCTCTTTGGTGCTCAAAGATATGGATTTGTTTTCAGTAGGATTATATTAATTCACTTTGAATGTTCATATTTTATAACTGTCAGTTTGAGTCTGCAATTCAGACCAAACACAACAGAATGGGTGCAGCCTGACAAAGCAATATTTTTCCTAAGAGATAGAAAAAAAAAGGAAATGAATAAGTGTGCAGTTAAAGACATTTGTTGTATTTACAATACAGTGATTAAGCCAACATAATTGATGCAGTCAGACAAAAGTATTTATTTTTCCCCATGACTGGAAAAATAAAAAATATTGTGAGTTCACAGTTAAAATCACTCGTCATATTAAAATAACTATTCTGTCTGAATAAAAATCAGATTTAACAGTTTGGTAAAGCAAAATACGTGAGTGCAAAGTAAATAGACTCATCGTATTACATAACGGTGATTATCAAAATCACTATTCTGCCCGAATAAAAAACAGATTCTAAAAAAAAAAGAGAATTGAACGCAAACATTATAGGCATGCCAAATTAAGGCTTAAACAATTCACAAGAACTTTATTTGTAAGAAGCGACTGAAGCTCGCCCTAGTGGGTTGTTAGCTATGTCACTACTGATCTTTGAACAATTAAAAACTGTAATTGTAAAATTAACAAATGAGTGGTAACTCGCAATCATTTTTCTCACAAGTTAAAAAGAGAAATAAAAGAATGGTGAATTTTGTTGGCTTTATTGAAGCTTTTGACTCAGTTCATCCTGAGCGTTGGTTAAGCTATAAAGAGTGTTTAATATTTTACCTACAGGCTAACTAGATCAAGAAGTCTGAGGTAAAATTAGATACATTAATGACTATAATAGATACACAAACATACTACGGCAGAAATGCTGGCTGACCTAGGTTTTGACAGAACATTAGCGATTCTCACAGATTATTTTCCCCCAAAATCTCTGACAATAATGCCGAGATATTATTTCAACCTCTGTGTCCAAGAACGGGGGGGGGGGGGTTAGATAATTTGCAACAAAAATGATCGTTGGTATTAAAGTGCGAATTCAAAGATTTCATGAATGAAGCACTTCGTGATCATTTTATTTGCAGCATAAATGATTACAATTTAACACTCAAACTACTAATGATGCTGGATTTAGATTTTGAAACAGCTGTGGCTCAAGCAGTATCACCAGAATCAATAGCTAGTCAGGCAGAAGCCATTAAAAAATTATCAATTATGATGTGCAAAAAAATCAAGCTAAATATTAGGTCAATCAGACACTCAATCAACTCAAATAATTTAGCAACATATAGTCTAAAGCATTGTTACAGATGTGATAAACAAATGCACACCCGTACTGAATTCCTGTGCTGCTATACAACTTGAATGTTTTGAAAGTGAGTCGGAAATATAAAGACTGCATATCTGAAATTAAAAAGACAGACTGCCAAAATGAGAATGGAAAAACCCATTCCAAAAAATACCAAAGGCAATTACAACAAAAACAAACAAGTTGCTGAAAATGAGTCCAGTCATTTTGGGAAAAACTAACTCCATACTAAGTTATATGTATGTGGCTATATATATATATATATATATTACTAATACATAATACTAATTAACTTTGAATGTTCATATTTTATATAACTGTCAGTTTGAGTCAGCAATTCAAATCAAACACAACAGTAACCATACATTTTTTATATCTGAAAACTTTTATTCATGCTTAGCATGCTTTTGATATATTACATATCACATTCATAGGTCATTTATTTCTTCACTGTTCTTGTTTAGTAAGTATACTTGATAGTTTTATTCATTATTTAAATTCATTTAAATGTGTTGTTTCATTATTCAAAAATATTTAAATATCTTCATAGCACTCACTTCTTTGACAGAGGAATGCTAGTCTTTTTTATGTTTATAGAAAAATCTTTAGCAATTGTCCAAAACACTTTAACCTTTTGTTTTCTGTCCTCTTTTCAGTACAAACAATTTCAGCCTTCACCAGATTGAACTTATGGCATTGCTGTTTCTCATGGTTTATAAATATAAAGGAATATTCAGAAACCTTTCATGGTTCTGTTATTCAAATATTTTGTGCTGGAATAATATTGTCAATAGATTGACCCTTGGTTTTTCAGTATATGTGGCTTTACAATTGATTTTTTCACATTTAATTTTATAGATTATCTTGTGAGCTGACTCTGTGGGTAGCTTATCTTTAGAATTGTTGAGTAAATTGTTCAATGAGGAGGGGGGGTTCAGAACATTTTTTAAAAGTTTTTTAGAAACTTTTGAAATTTATGGAAGGCATTCATTTTTTGTCCTCCCTAGTTTGAGGGTGTACAAGTTTTTTTTTTTTTATAGAATCTGTCACTTATGTTAAGAATTTTGTTTCTATTATATTCCAAATTTTGTAAATCTCTACAGTATACCTGTCTTGTTTTTTCCTGTCTGTTTCAAGTTTGCCTAATTTTGAATTCTTATGAAGAAATTCTTTGAGACCAGCATATTTGTGAACCATGGGTTTAGTGATTTTGGATGAATTGCTCTTCTTATGTTTAATAGTTTCAATAGCATTATATAGCTTAAGGTATCAAATTGCTTCTGAATTATAGATCCAGAAATTTAATACTCTGGTTTTTGTCTTCTTTCTCAATAATCCAAGTTAATGAAGACATTTTTTAAATTCTTGATGAAATTTTGTAATTTGTGTTCCAATTGCACAGACTAATGTGTCATCCACATATCTAACATATAATACAGTAAAAGTCTGGACCAGAACTTTGAAATGACCATATTTTTTTATTTTTAATAGATATAAACTACTTATAATTCTGCTGAACAGAAGTTCCATTAGTAATTCATTTTTTATTTTGTAGTGTTTCTCATTTGTTATGACAATAATATCTTCATTAATCCTATTTAAATACATTCATTATAAAGCCTTTTCTGTGTTATAATTAACATTTTGTAACAATTTGCAAACAATTTTTACGAATATTAACTGTGTGGACTAAGCCATAGAGTCCTTTCATGTCTAATGATACCATTTTGTTGTTAATATCTATTTTCAATTCTTTTATTTTGTTATAAATTCATAAGAGACTTTTATGGTGTTTAGATATAAAAAAATATATGCTTACCTATTCTGTATAAATGCCAAAACCTTTATATTACTAATAAACTAATAATGTTTAACTCATAAGATGCTATCATATGCCTAGAAATTGTGTAAATAGTATTATTATTTATGACTACTCAGAAAAAGTTTATGATTATTTATTCCATGAAATTTAAAAGGTGTATTGTTAATACAACTGTGATTATTTGCAATAATATTATCCTATATTACTGATTACCTTTTATAAACTATTTTTGTCTAATACATGTTTATATTATGATATGTATTTGTATGATGTGCGTTTTAATAAATATAAAATATTATCATGTGTTATTTAAAAATCTACCTGAAACTTAAACAAAATGCATCCTAGGAGAAATTAGAATGTTCTTTACACCCAGTATGAACAATCTCATATTTAAAAACATCAATTAAGGCATCATAATTATTTAACAAGTACTTAGTCATGATAATATCATTTCAAGTTAGTGGTGCCACATCTCACAGTATATTTCAGCAATGAATCATTCTAATTAAGAAAGCTTTATGTACTACAGTTTTACATAGAATAGTTCTATTTTATTGCTAATGACTTTATATTTTACTTTTCATTTTCATTCACAGAAGACGGGAATAATTAAAAAATAAGAAAACATAACTTGAGAATTTTAGTGGGCATTAGTTACATAATGCCTTGAGAAAAAACGTAAGCTATTTAAATAATAATTATAGAAATGAAATATTTTTATTAATATTAGAAATATTGTTTTTGAAGTATTAAAAATTATAGAAAGAAGTGAAATATTTTTTTTGTTATTCTAATAAAGTAAAAAATAAATGTCATTTTTTATTCGGTATGATAATTTCACTGTTTTTCATTATTTTTAATTCTTTGGAAAATAAATTTTAATACTGAATATCAATGAAATTATTTCATTTTGCAAACAACACTATTTAAACTGAAAGGTATACGTATGTTAATTAACTTGTGTTGTTAGCCGAGAGGTCATCGCAGCCGCCTTGCAAGCAAGTAGTTGGTTGCAGACGGTTGTGGTTTCGCGTCCCGGCCGATGCTATGACATGTGTAAAAAAAAAAAAAATTAATTACATTTAATGAATAAAAAAAAAATAATCATTCTTTTTTTGAGTAAAAAAATTTGACATTTTTTTTCACTTTAAATAATAAAATTCAAATATATATATATAATATACTTGCTTTTTTAATTATTATAATATACTTTATATATATACATCATGAACTCCATTTTTAAGCTTTTTGACTTTTTCTATATGTATGTTACAAAACAATTAATGTATTTTATATTTCAAATATACTGCTGCAGATATAGTAAAAACAACATTCCATTGGTTGTCAAGGATTCACTTAAACTAGTGAATTGTTTATAATTGGTCAAAATCACACACGGTTTTTAAATACCATATGTTATTGTTTCTATTTTTTGATGTATATTACACAAATTTATAAATGTCTTTTTTAATAACGATTTATTTACAAAATCCTATTTCAGTAAATGCATAAATGACAATTATCCATTCTTTATTAGATGGAAAATGTAGCAAGACAGTCATTAATTATAAATAAGATTGGCATGTCTGAAAGAAGTGAAAACTCTAAAAATCAGAAAAATAGAAATGAACATATGTAAATCGTATTTTAACCTTTTAACTGTTTGACTCGTTCTTAATCGAGGCACTTTTTGATACATATTCGTTTTAATCGAGTAAATTTGACATCGCTGTAAATTGCTTAGTTTTTGGACTACGTTTACGGTTTTAACGTCATTTTTTAGAACGCAAAAAGTTTTATAATATACTGCCATCTATTGAATTATTTTACAAGTAAAAAATCAATTAATTGATGATTTATGTCAAACAAAAACTAAGCACTGCCTTTTCACATCTTTTCTTGAATCTTATTGGCTGTTGAAATTTTGTAAACAAAAGAAAATGGAAAAGCTCCACCTTCTCATCATCTTTTCTTGAATCTTATTGGCTGTTAAAATTTTTATATGGCTGCCAAAAATTAAAAAAGATCGGAAGAGCTTTTGTTTTATTTTGAAAATGATAAACGAATGTTTTAGAGCATTTTAAAAATATTTTTTGATGAAATACAAATAAAATACAAATTATTTTCATATAATATGTCAAAAATAAATATTATTTTACAAAAATAGTTACGATTTTAGCAAGAATTATTTATTTATTGCAAAGTCGGGAAAAAAAAATCATAACGTGAAATTATGATTGCCGTTTCTTTTCATGTCAACCGTAACAAATATTTTTAAAATTAAAAATCAAAATTTATTTTTGAACAAACTTTCGTTTATTTTTATAATGTGAGAAATTACTAATATACTTTTTAAAAACGAAACTAAAGTGAATATATTTAAAAAAACGGTCAATAACTTTTGAAAAATTGATACATTATTTTGTGCATCGGCTAATTAAAAGCTTTGAGTGATACCACCTGCAGCGAATGAACAATTGGACAGTTAAAGGGATAGATATAATAAATGAGAGAAATAATTTCTAAGCAAATAAAAGTAATCAATAATTATTTATAAATTCATTAACAAGTGACTGTTGAGAACAAATGTTTTGTTAAAAATAAGCTCTAATAAAAAAAATTGTGCAATTTATATCAATAAATATAAAATAGTACTATGTGGCTATAATAAATTTACTTCAATGTAAAAGATGTTATTGGTCAAAATGCATCTTGGAAACCACTGACATATTTTTTTATAATGTCAGTATCTGTATATTTGAAATATAAGAATCCCTAATTATATATATATAACATAAGATATAATAAGGAATTTGAACACAAACTTTCAATCTCCCTTCGGATCTTCCTTCTGCCATTCACTCTATCTCATACAATGATACACCTGAACACATGATAAAGATAAAAGATCTCCAATATAAACATTTCATGCTGAAGCAGCACTCATCAGTTGGTCCAGATCATCATCTCCCACACACATATCTGATGAGTGCTTGTTCAGCATAAAATACATATATTGGAGATCATTTATCTTTTCAACATGTGTGTGATTATGTGTATTGGTTGTATAAGATAGAATGGATGACTGAAGGCAGCTTGAAAGTCTGGGTTCAAATCCTTTATCATTACATTTAAACTCCAAGCATATGAATTATGCTTGTACTTCAAATATAATACATGATAATAGTCCAAGCTTATCTATACCAGGAATTTTAAACCTGTTCTCAAGGCAATTTTTACAATTTCACAAAATTAAATAAACCCCATTAAACAGGCAAATGCAATTACTTTTGAAAGCAGGCTAATAACTAGTCACTTTAAATATTTTCAAACAATACATAAGTTTACTATTTAGATAATACATTCGATTTTACAGTGCAAGACTATTCATGGGTATAAATTACAAGATATTAGCCCAAGCTCATCAAAAACAAGAATCTTCAATCTATTGTCAAGGCAGTCTCTATTGGAAATTCACCATTCATGCTTGCCTAAGATATTAACATAAATCAGAGGGTTGTCACTTTAACTTTAATATATTGAAACTCATATATATGTACATCTCTGTGAAATTATTAATCTAGGATAATTGACTGATTACATTATGTATATTCTAGAGTTTTATACAAATATGATAGCATTTACTTGATTTTTTTTATAATTTTTCCACTAATTATTTTGGGATAGCAATATACTATTGGCACAAACACTAATATTTTGTTGTATTTGTCATAATGCATATGAAATGTTATTGGATTGATGTCATATTTTATTCTTGCTTCCATGATTAAATTACAGTTGAAATAAAGATATTGTTTCTATAAACTTTATTAGTTTTTTTTTACAGTTTTAATTTCCAGAAGACTGGGATAAAAATTTCTATTATCTCTATCTCACTTTTTAATATATACATTAATAATTTGTGGAAATTCATTTGTCTAGAAAATGTATGATAAATATACATTTTAATTTATTTTATCATTAAGAATCATTAAAAAGCCATTACATATCAAATTATTTTGTTTTAAAAGTTTTATCGTAAGTTATTGTTTTAACACTATTTGTTGTTATACTTTTCACGAATTTTATAAACAGTAAATTATAAATGTAATTCTGGTCAAATTTTAGATGGGGGGGGGGGTCTATTCACCAAAGAATTAACCGTATTAAACAGACAAATATAAATCTGATTTGAAATTAGATTAATAAATAGTCATTTTTAATACTTTCAAACCCCACTAAATGGTGAAAATAGATAACAAATATACTGAATGGAAGGAAAATCTACAAAGTAAGATATTAAAATAATTTTAAAAATTAATAAAAATCAGAGAATAATTCAAAAATATATACATTAATTTATATTTATTTCATAAACAATTTAATAGAATCACTAACTTGGATGTTCTTATTTATGGTTTAGTATTGGAATATGATTCATAAAATAATCATGCAGAATTCTGGAATGTCTCTTAGTAATATGATATTTCAATATTACATTGAAAAGCTTTGAAACTTACATTGTGAATGAAGTATAGCTTATTGGATAGTAGAGATAGGTATAATGATTTATCAGCATCTTCTATTCAAGAAATTTTTAGAGTTTCTAGATATGTAGTGTTGACTTCCTCTCTTTCACAAAATTCCGGCAATGTTTACTGCAAAACGTTTGTCAGTTATATAACTAGACTAAATATTGATAAAAATCCTCTCCTTATGTGAAACTATAAATATTAATCTAGAAACCATGAGATCTGCTTTAAGAATTTAAATTATTTTTTTCAGAAGTAAATCAATCAAATAATGTCTTGCATTGGTGATCGAGAGGTCAGCGCGACTGCCTTGCATTTGCAGGCAGTTGCCCGGGTTGCGGGTTCGCGTCCCGGCCGATGCTATGACACTTAAAAAAAAAAAAAAAAAAATCAATCAAATAATATTAAACATTAATTTTATAACTATTAAAATGGAATAATAAGAGTGTTTAATACAACAATTCTTTCTGTATAATTAATTTTCATCTTATTTAATTATATTTTAGCAGTTCTATAATAATAAAAGAAGTTGTCGACTTAAATCCAAGTAGTTTAACTACGCCTTTGAAATTTGATAATAAAATCTACTTTACGCCTCAATTATAATTGATATTTGCTAGTTGTCTAAACAAAAATTTATTTGAAGTATATTTTATAGGAATATTTTAAACCTATTTTATTAGTAACATTTTTGACTTTATTCAAATTGGTTGTCATAGTTACAAAAGTGGCAAAATATTCAGTCATCTGGTTTTAATATTTATCATCAGATATTAAAATTAATCTTTTTTAAATTTTTTTTTTTTACTTCTTTAATGATTTATCATTTATTTTATATCAATATCAATTTTCTCATTAATTTCTCATCAATTAAATTCTGTCAATGTTAAGATTCTGTTTGTTTATCCGGATTTAATTAATGATGCTCATTTTAGATAATACTTCCTTTACATACACACACACACACAAACATAATTATCTAAAGTATATTCATTATCATCAGAATTGTGACAGTTTTGTTTTTTATCTTTATATTCTATAAACGTCACATAGCTATAATTCTAGCTGTTAAACGCGTAAATGAACACACACCAATTATTTACATGCGTGTTTGTTCGGAACTAAATGAAACTACGTAAGAAAGATAAAGCATTAATTTAATTAGTCTAAATGCAATGTGTTTTATTTCAAATTGACACTTCAATTCCAACAGATCGTTTTATAGTTAAAAAAAATAGAAATGAAAAATTGTGGATTTTTTTATTGTTATTAAAAGTTGAATTATTTTTACTTAGTGAATATTGCTAAAACAACTATTTAAAATATTGTCTGCCGAACGAATTTGTATGAGTTCTCTGTTTTATTTAGAATCAAATTTATATTATTTACTTTTTTATTCAAATGTATACTATAAAAATATTTTTGGACTAAAACCAAATTTATTGATATAGATCGAACAATAAGATGATTTACCAATCAATGACATGATTCCTTACTATCAATTTTTTTTAAAAAAAAACTGTCTATATACAATATTAAAATAATAAATAAATCACATGTAAAATGGGTTTACATGGGAAACAAAAATTATTTGCTCATTTATTAATACTATAAATCATAACGTCCATTTTTTGTCAATTAATAAATTCATCTATACCAATTCTTAAATAGTTCATATTTTACACGTGGATTCGTAATTGGCAATAAAAAGAAAATATGTTTAATACAAATTGAAACGCTATACAATAAAAGATTGTCCAATCAAATATTTCACTTTACAGGCTAAAAAAAAAACACACACACACAAACTAGTATGGAAAGCTTCCTATCTCCAACCAACAAATAAAATGGTAAAAAAAAAATATTCAACATGAATAATATCACAAAACAAATCAATTAATAAATCTTAAAAGCAGGATATTCTAAAAAATAAAAAATAATTTTTGTAAATAAAAATACATATTTCTTTAGTGAGTCTGAAATGGACACAACTGGAACTTGAGGTCACACAATTTCTTTTGAAAAAATGAATACAAATTTCAAAAAATAAAAACCAAAAAAAAAAAAAAAAGTAAAGAAACTAGACTTAATCACTGGAAAAATTATCAGCATGCAGAAAATTGATCCATTTAGAGAAGTAATTCATTTATAGAATATGCAATCTGCTCTAATTGAAACTGTAAAGTCTTTTGCTAACTTTTTAAATACAAAGATTGACAAAAAATATCTCAAAATAAGATTGTCCTTATTTTTTTCTTACATAAAAACATTAAAAATAGTTAATGAAAATAAACACTATAAAAAAAAAAAAACTATCCAAAAAAAAAAAAAAAAAACATCTGATGTGTTAAATACTTCCCAATACATCTAAATCTTTTAAAATAAATTTCAAATAAAAAAAATATTATTTGTGTTTTACTTAGAAATCAGAAATGATGTCAGTAATAGGTATCTTTTGTTTGATTATTGCAAGAAATAATATATTATAACAGGATGATATGTAGGTTGATTTGATCAGGTCACAATTGGGTAACCATATGTAACCGGATGACCAATGTGGCACACATTGTAGCACCATATGTACCAGGATGATATATATATATATATGATAATGTAATTATTTGCCATGCTCATTGACCCAATCATAATTTATGATGAGCATACTGAAGGACATTACTAATTTAAAAACCTCCTGATGATATTTTCTGTTCATCATATGGATATGATTTATGATACCTGAAATTACTAGAATATTTATTAGTTTGGCTGGTTACTCTATTTAATATCCATAATGGCAACACTAGCAATCCAGACTTGAATTTATATCAATTGAACATCAGCACCAAATCATAGATTGGGGTTCATGAAACTCATTTATGATATTACACTACTTGGTGTAAACTTCTGGTGAAGTGATAAATGAAAAATGAATAAAGCAAAATATATAACATTTAACAACAGTTATATCCCACACATCCTATCAATCAATATACTTTTATTCTAAGATCAATAATATAACCACTGATAAGGCATGGGCATTAACTTTCAAGGTTATGATATTCAATAAATTACATTACCTGTTATTAATATTTTTAAAAAAAATATATTAATTCAGATGCCTCATAGATGTTGTATTAATATAATTGAACAATAATAAATAATAAATTATAAATCAAATGTATGTCTTACTTTAGAAAAAACAAAGATATATTATTTTCAAAGGAAGCAAATTAGTATTAACTATACAATAAATAAATAGTTAAATAAATGTTAATTGCTTACAAAAGTACTCATATGTAATGTATACAGAACAAAAAATATATAAAAAGATCTTACTTCAGGTTTTTAATATTTTGCTGACAAAAAAAAACATATATATATATTCCAACGTTTATTCAGATATAGCTGTTGATGAATATTCTATAATAATCCTTGAGATTATTTATTTGTCTACTTTTTGTCAATGAAGTAGTTTTAATTTAGTTTATTAATTAATCCTATATACTTATTGACTTGGTGGTAAATATACAAGTTAATCTATTAAATTATTATAACCCAATTTCACTGGTTGGTAAATGAATAAATCAGCATATTGGTTGTAGTTTTGGCTTTTTTAACTAGCAAGCATCAATAGATTTTCTCAACATCATTCTTGTAGGGTGGCTAGATAGCTAGATCCAGAATGGAGTGATAATGATTTGTCATTCATAAACAAAACACAAATTTTTAAAGTGTATCAATCATCTTTCTTTTCATATTAAGACTGTCTTTCAAACTCAGGCTGGATGTGAACTTATACTCTATGGAGCAAACATGCCAGATGACAGATGGACCACTGGAGTTTTCAAGGAAGTTAATCTGGTGGAATTTAAATTACACTTATATGAGGCCATCACATATTTAAATAATGATATAAGTATTAACAATATATTTATTTTTATACCTATACTCCTAAAATGAATTCATCAAAACAGGCCATACCAAATAATATGCTATCTGATGATGGCTTTCATCGTAAAAGTTTATCCAGTCTTCTCTCTCTCCGCCAGAAAAATGTTTTCTAATGATTAAAGTTACTATCACGGTCTATTTTTATATAAATTATTGTGTTACTTGATAAACAAATTAGCCATATCCATCCAAACTTTATCAATGCCATGTTTATTGATAAATATTTATTATGATTAATCATAAAATATAGAAATAAAAAAGAATAACAGATTAAAATAAAAAAATATTAGCTTTTGGTTAATTCAAGTTTATTTCAAAATAAATCGCGTTTATTCATAGCAATTTAAATAACTTGAAAACTTTCTTGCTTAGCTAATAATTGTAATAATTTCAGTTTGCTTTGAATCAGTTTTATTTCCTTTTTTTTTACAATTATAATTATTATTTTTTCTCTCTTCCTTCCCCTTTAATATACACACATGCATAAAATATTTATTTGAAAGAGCATATCAGCACACTTATATTCTCAATTACAGAATTATTCTAACACTTTTTTTTTTTACTGAGTACTTGTTGTTTATAAAATGTTATTTCTAGATTATTATATCCAATAGATTTGTAGCTAGATATTCATTGCTATTATAATAAAATTTATTTGAAAAAAACTTGCTTATACTAAATCTCAGCTTTAAATATACTTTTCATTCTCACAATACAGATTGCCTTTACATCTAATTTAATAAAACTTAATAGAGTAATAAATATTATGAAAGTCAACTGCAACCAGCACTTGTTTGCTATTAAAAATTATCTCACTCTAGTTACACCACTTATTACTTTTTATAATAAGTCCGATAATAAATTGAGTTAAATCTTTCTCTAAATGTAGACATTACTATTTTTCTGCTGCAGCCATAGAAATGCTAATACATAAATTCTCAGAATTTTATAATTTTAAAATACGGTATTTATATCAACCTGTCTCTTTTACCACATCCGTTTACATCCTTTCATATCTAATACAATTGCTTTTCATCAATACAAGAAACGTTTAATACATCAACTGTTCTACAGCATTAATCTCATATTAATTACAATTCCTTATCCTAATCTTTTAATGGAATTTTTTTTTTCTCATGTGTCATAGCATCAGCCGGGAAGCGAATCCACTAACCCGGGACAACTGTTTGTAAAGCAGCTGTCGCTGACCTCTCGTGATATATTTAACATTTGTAAATAAATATCTACACATCGTAAGTAGTAGTGATTTTTTTTTGTCTTAATACTATTTCATGTCGTAACACAATTCCCTCTACTATAATTGACCTATTCTACTCTCCTCTATTAAACTACGATAAACAAAATATTAATCACTAAAAAATATTTATTTATTTAAAGTTTTTATAGATTTTTTAAAAATAAAATACAACTCAAATGAACTATTGGAAGAAACAAATGTCAAATTATTTTCACAACATAAATTTTGTAATAAATATTTTTACAATATATCATAAATATATTAACAGAATAAGCTTTAGGCTATTACATAAACATTTGATAATACTGAACAAAAATAAAGTAATATAAATTTAAAAAAACAAAACAGATAATGTATGCAGGTAAGTGTGTTGTTATATATATCAATGTTTTATGTTTCTTAAAAATCTATTTAAATAATTTTTTTTAACCTCTAATTTCAAATGAAAAAATAATAAAATATCACAAAGTATATTATATAGTAACTAGTTTTACTGGGGCTTTGCTTGCATTAGTAGAATAAAAGAATATAATGAAATAGAGAACTATGTATTTATATATATGAAATAATAATACAGAAGTTATCAACAACAGTGCCACAAATATATATATATTTACAATCAGTTATACTACTGAATTTGATCAACTTTTAGAATTTTAATTCAAACATATTTTATACATGGTAACTTAATTTTTAAGAAATGGCTATGATAATTTGTTCGCACTCCACTTGTAAATGAGGAATTAAATATGTGATACAAATGAAATTTAATTAATTAAAAATATATTTAAAAAATCAAATTTTACCTCACTTTACAAAAAAACTATGTATTGCAATACACAAGTCTCAACATATTTTGAACCCATTTAAATAAATTTCCATTGTCTATAATCTTTTAATCAGTACTGTCATCTTTTTGCATTTTTAGATCATTCAAAAATGGTATTTTGATGTATTTTTATATTGCAAATTATTAAAGTTTTTAAAACAAGTACCACAAAGAAAAAATCAAAGCCATGTAATTCTCCACAAAAAATAAAAAAAATGTCGAGATTCACCAAGATTGGTGCCACATTTGTTGAATAATTAAATAACTAACAAACAAAATTTCACTTTCATACAATAATATGGACAAGGGTAAGAATTACACCAAGTCATAAACTGAAAAATAATTTTATAATTACACACTATAAACATATATTTATAAAATATATACTCAGAAAACTGGCATTGAGTGTGACAGCAATACATCTGCCAGTAATATCTATCAATTATTTGAATTTAGATTGGATGAAGCTCAATTTTTTTAAAAAACTCAAACAACACTTAGAATTTTATTCCAGAGAGTTTGTAGTTACGCAAGTAACTATATGACATTGTTAAATAAATGGATATCTGCCTAGGTATATTAAGAAAGTAAAAAAAAAAATGGAGAAATTATACCTAGTTGATAAAATAAAGACAGAAAATCACTTTCAAACCTGGAGAGCAATATTATTTGTGACTGTTTTTTGTGAGAGAATATTGGGAAGACCTTTTTGCCCAAAAGTTAATTATTCTAAGACAGTTGCAATATATCTTTTTACCTTTACTGAATAAATAAATAAATGTTTAATAATGATTAGAATTGTTCAAAAAAATATGGTAGATATCAATAAATTGTGTTATAGATGTATTATAGAGAAGATTTTTCACATTTTTAATGGATTCTACTGCCAAAAATTTTATGAGAATTTGCTGTGCCTTTTAAATAATTTTTCATTTACAATTTAATGAATCAAGGTGTCAATTAAAAACTGATATTGTGAAACTGAAATTAGATTAAATAATAAATATATTTTGACTGAAATACTCTAAATTAAAAGTAGAACCACTTTTCACCTATTTCCAAATCAGACAAAATTGTTGTATATGTTTGATTATTGAAAGTATAACAACTTGTAAAGATTCCCAACATTAAATAAAGCCCTAATATTAGAGGCTTTAATGAAAGATTTTTTACAGCTTTAATAGACTCAAATGATAAAAAATGTTCAATAATTTTGTGTGTACTTTAAGTAATTTCTCAGCTACAATGTAATGGAACAAAATATCCAATTAAAAAATGGCATTAAAAACTAAAATTGCATCATCTAATAAGTTTATTTAGTCTGAAATACTTAAGTCAGAAGTAGGAGTTAGACAAAATAGATTTATTAGATGTAATTTCAGTTAGCAATGGCAGAATTTACTTGATATTTTGCACCTTTACATCATAATAGGAAAATTATTTACAACATACTGAAAGTATATTGATAATTTTTATTAGTCACTCAATAGACTAGAGATTATTCAATAATGAATAATATTTCACTACAGAAATATTATTCAATACTGAAAGTATTTGTTAAATTTTTATCATTTGAATACTTAAAATTTTTCTAATATCTTCTATATAAAACCTATAAATTCTTATAGGAGAGCTTTATTTATGACAATATTTAGAAATTTGTTATAAACATATGTAGTAATATCGTTTTATTTATTACCTTAATATGAGTTTGGATGATAAATTACAAGCATATCCACTTTTGACTTAAATATTTCAAACAATATTCCAGTTTCTAAATGGGTTTTTGCTTCAGTACATTACGACTAGAAAATTATTTTAAAATACAAAAATTATATATATAAAATACAAACACAATTACTTCTCTACGTCAAGCGTTGTTAACCGAGAGGTCATCGCAGCCTTGTTAGCCGAGCGGTCAGCGCAGCTGCCTTACAAGCAAGTAGTTGTTTGCAGATGGTTGTGGGTTCGCCTCCCGGCTGATGCTATGACATATAAAGAAAAAAAAATTACTTCTCTACACGGCTGTTTTAATATTTCAGTCAGAATACTGGCTTTCATCAGAAATGGCTTTCT
This sequence comes from Epiperipatus broadwayi, assembly GCA_028023455.1. NCBI lineage: Eukaryota > Metazoa > Onychophora > Udeonychophora > Euonychophora > Peripatidae > Epiperipatus > Epiperipatus broadwayi. The sequence continues at coordinate 54,306 of JAQFVV010006704.1, forward strand.
TCAAAACGTAAACTTTAAAAATCAATTGCATATCTGATAATGCATTAAATTCTTATAAATTAAAACCCGTTTTTAAAAATCCTTTTTAATCAATCAATTAGTGATCCATCATGATAAATATTTTATAGCTTTTTTTTTTTACAAAAATGCAAAACAATCTTTAACTATATTCGCATTAAACTTTACAAGAATAATAATTCATTAATTAAAATATAACTATAAGATATTTATTACAATGAATCACCAAATGATGCATTAAAAATCGTTTTTTAAAAAGAGTTTTAACCTTTAGGAATTTATTGTGTTATCAGATATGCAAATAATTTTTAACATTTAAGCTTTGGAGGAAGTCATTTTGCTGTAATTTCTAATAAAAATCAGCCTTTCAATTGAGATATTAAAGCAGTGTGTAGTGAAGTAATTGTTTGTTTTTAGTTTTATTTATTTATATATTCCTTTTAGTTAATATATTTCCTTATATATATATATCATAAAACAATAATTGATATATTATTCTATTTTGATTATAAATACTAGTACAATGTTAGGGAGTGTTATGATATGTACATGGTATGAATTATTATGTTAAATGTGTTGAAAACAAACATCTCTCTACCACAAAAGTCACATTAAAATTCCACAGTCATTCCAATAAAATGAATCTCACTTCATCTGAGATTCTATAAAAGAGACAAGTTTAAACAAGTCTAACTGCAATAATGAAGTTTTTATTCATTGAAGATATGAATAAAACTTTACTGAAAGTAGCTCAAGTTAATATTCTCAAGGTAAAATAATTAAGTATTCATTTTTAACAATTTTGTAAATGTTTAAATTCTCCATGAATATGTAATTTTAGAATATATAGTGGGAAATATTATGTAAATTTGTTGAAGATGAAGATCATTCCAACTCTTATAGTTTCAGTAATTCTCATAGTTATCAGGGTTTAACCTATCTACCATATAGGTTTTAGGAATCTCAGACAAAGTGAGATTCTTTTTGTTTGACAGAATTTCTGTGAGATTTTAAAATTTGTTTGTGGATTGTTAGAGAAATGTTGGCTTTTGATAAATTTATATATAATTATCCATCATTTTGAACTAATTTTGGTCCACTGAAAAATGCAAGTCACTCCTAAGTTAATCCACATTTTATAATTCATAGTTTCTCTTTACCACATTACATCAGTAAAATTTCTCAATTCATTCATCCATCTCACCTATGGAATTTCTTGCATTCTAAAAACAACAACTATTCACCTATTATCATTTCTTTTAGTAATATATCTAGCTCAACTCAATTTTTGTTTCTTAATTAATTTATAGATGTCATTGATATTTGTTTGTTTTCTCACCTATGTAAGCTATTTCCAATTATTTCTTGTTATTCCTGCGATACATTTTATAGTAGTTTATTGAATAGTCTAAAATCTCTATATTAGTCTTCTATTAAATACACAAATCTCAGAAACATGAGTAAATTTTGATAAAATGCATACATTAAATTTTTTTTATTTTTTTAATACTAAAATAATTCTATCAAAAAGAATTCCATCTAAATTTAATTTTATAATTATTTTCATCCATTATTTTTTAACTGTATTAACAATCAGTTGAGATATGTAATTATTAAATTATTCTAATGCATGATTATAATCTTTATTTTTTTTTTTTCTGAGAAAATCCATTGGACATTAATTTTGACTTTTTAGCATTTGTTTTTAGTCCTAGTATTTTTACTTTCATCTAATAACTCTTGCAACATTTCCTGAATCTCTGAAGCACAATTTGCAAAAATAACCACATCATTTTCAAAAACAGGATGGTATAAATACTCTCCATTTATTTTTTCTCTCTTATTTACCCATTTTAATTAACAAAATGCTTCTTGTTCAATTGCTGTAATAGGTTTTAGAGATATGACCATGCTTTCTCATGTACCTGTTTTAATGTTACTATTCTTAGTATCATCATATAATTTAATCACTACTATTACATTTAGATAAATATTCTTCAGAATATCACTTGGATTCATGAAAATGTTTATAAAATCAAATACCTTGTTATAATCTACAAATCCAGAACATAAGAGTAATTCATATTCATGTTTTTGATAACTTCTTTTAATACTTGGATGTGATGCCCTGTGCTAAAACTACTTTTAAATCTAGTTTTTTTCTGGTTGATTACAATTTAATGCTGACTGTAGATAAGTTGTAATTATCTTGATAAAAAATGTATAAAGAACTAATAGAAAATGGATAGTTTTGTAACTTCTAATTATCTTCTTTATAACCTTTAAAAAATATCAATATTGTTTAAGATTTGCCCATACATATATGTTTGGGTCAAAAAGATAGATGGATTCATTCTTTCTTTTCCCAAAGACTTTATCTTGTGTTTGAAAAAGTGGGAGTATTCATTTATATAGTGACAACTAGAAAGTGCATGTGCAATAGCTTATTGGTATTACAGTTTATAAAAACATCGCACTATATAAAATAAATGTCTTGTTTACAATATTGTTTATATGTTTTTTCAATAATTTGGTAAATACTTATAATTTAGTTGTATAGATTTTCCCACAATTTTTCTATTTGTGCACTTGCTTTTTTTCAAATATCAATAATAATTTCATCATTTCTGGAATGTTTCCATTGTTTATAGATTTAATTGTATGTCTCACTTCTTAATTGAAAATACTTGTCGATTTAGAACATACTTTGTTTTCTAGTTATTTATTACTATGTAAATTTTACCTCTTCCACAAATTGCATACTGTCCTCCCACTTTTTAATAATAGTTTCAATTTTTCTTCTTATTGCCAAAACAACTTTTCTTCCAATACAAAGATGTTTATTTATATTTTTAACATGTTTATTCCCTTTTGTAATTTTTTACTCAATTCATAGTTATATTTTCTTAATCATTATTAATACTTTATTTCATTCACAAAACTCTAGATATTCAATTTTTCTTAATGGGTTATTTTTAAAAGTTTTTAATATTTTTTATGCATTATCTTATCATATAAAAAATTTACTGCTGAATTGCTGCTTTTTTATACTAGCTATTCATGAGTTCTTAATAGAGTACCAGTTATATTCGTATATATTTCAATTAAGTCTAAAATATCTTCAAAATCTGTTAAGATTTTTATAATTGTAATTTAAATTCATTATGGTAATTTCAACTTTTAATACTATTACTTTTAAGAATTTTTTATCTCATATACATTTACATTAACACACATCTCACTAATCGACTGCCATGTTTTGTTTAAATATTCATTATTCTAAAATATTAAATATTTAATTTTGAGAATTTCTTTAAAGCGTTAAATTAAAGGCATTGAAATATTTAATTTATTTGTTTCATAATAATTTGTATTTCTAAATTGTAATATTAATTTTGTTATTTCTGTAAAATCCAGACAGTCTATTTAAAAATTTCTATTATTAAAATTTTTGTCTTGATAACTAATTAAAGATCACATAAATTATTAAAGTAATGCCCCAAATTCATCAATCTTCAATTTCATTAAAATAACATGGTTTGTTATATAAATATAGCATACCACATGTCAAAAAAATTACTTTTTTATGTATCAATCATCAGTATCTAGCTGACAAATTGATTTATCAATTTATTATTAAGTTTATTGTACCTCTAAAATAATGAATGGTTAAATAATTGTCTGCTGTGGATTTCTTGCAGTTGACCCAAATAGTCTCACTACAAAATTCTAAATTATATACAATTCTGAAATTTAAACAACTTGCTTTAAGAAAAAGAAAGGAATCATTAATCTGTAACAGTAATTTGCTGACATTGGAGAAATTCATGTATGTAGAATTATAGCATTATAAACTTTCTATCAATGTTCAATTTATTATTTTGCTTATATTTAAATTTTAAAGTGAACTTTATTGCTACAATTCTTGAAAACAAGAGTTATCTTCAATTTTATAAATCATATGCTACATTTTGATTCTGCACTTACCTATAAATTTTATCATTGCATTCTGTTATACACTGCATCATAGTAAAATCAAATTGTTTTTGTCTTCTTTAATTTTCTTCATTATAATTTATAAATTTGAATTATTGCTGACTGGAGTAATGTTTTACTCACTATGCTAGAATTTATGGATATATAACAAGGAATGAAGTTATTTCCTTGACTTAAAGAACGTCTACAAACCTAGTAAAATGTCTTTAAACTTTGTTAAAACCAATGGTATCTGTGATATTTGCATTGTTTTATAATAAGCTGTTTTAACAGAGATTTTTTTTCCATTTTTCAAGGATAATGTGGAAAATGAATTATTTATTTCACATTTATTTATTCAAAATAAACATCTTAACTTAAATGTGTTCTATTATCTAGGAATATTTTGTTTGCTGTAATATAGAAATGAATAACATGTTCTCACCTTTATAAGGCAATAGCATTATTTTATTTGTTCAACTATAAGATAAACAATGTCTTTTCAACTTCATATTGTTTTGTATTATATTAATACTTTATGTATTTCTTAGGATTATTTTATTTACTTAATCTAAAATAAATGTCATTTTCTCACCATTAGATTTTGAAGGATTATTTCTTGCCTTCGTATTACTTCATATTGTTTTGTTGCTTTTATCTGTATCAGATTTTCAAAGGATTACTTGTCTGACAATGCTCTTAAAAAACCTTAAGAATATTATTAAAATAAAATATTCTGAATTTTTAATGAACTTGTTGCTTGAACTGAAACATTCTAAGTTATATTTAGAATGAGTGACTTAAAGACTTATTGTGAAAAGTTCAGGAATAAATAAAAAAAGAATTTTTTTTAGGTATTGATTTGTTTATAATGTTTTTTTTTATGTTTATGATATTTTTGCTAGAAACTTATTTATAATTTATATGAGTTATAAATGAGTAGTGGAATTTTCAAAATAAATTTATGTTATAATATTAAAAGGTAATATGAACATTTTGTATAGGATTGTTCTTTGGAGATGTATTGTTTCTATAAATTATTTATTTCTAATTATTATGCCTATTTATTTTTATTGCTAATATTATATGTTTTATTAGTCTTTCACAATGCACTTGTGACATTATTATTATATGGTAAATAGTGTGTGTTTGCAGCTATTTTTATATTATTTGGAAGTATGCTTTTAAAGTACAGCAAGTCATAGGTGACTTAAATATTGTTTTAGGAAAATATTTATGATGATGGATTTTTATCAAGTTTATTTATATTAGTGAAATAATACTAATGCTAATTTGCACTTATAGGTAAATATTGACATTTTATAATACCATCATCTTGCCAATCTTATTGAAGATCTATGTGTTATGACCTTTATCTTTGCTGCTTCTGCTCTTATCCAAGCAAGCTCTTGCTTGAATATTGCATGTGCAAAGACTTTGAGAATATATTACTTGATAAAAACTTATTTGATAAAACATGCATTGTTTAAAACTTTAATTATTTTGCATAGTCATAGAAAAAGTATACATCTCTCCAAATTTTATGTTGTTTTATTGTTTGCAACATAATTTGTTTAACATACTATTGAAAGTATTTTATACAAATGACTTATTTAGAAAGATGGTCAAATCTTTACATAAAGAGAAATCTTCATTTATTCAGAGATGCTAGATATTTTCTTTCTAACATTAAATTGATTATTAAAATATAATTGTAACTATTATTATTATGGTCATATTAAGTCATAAAATATTTATAAATATTTCTGATTGTTATATTTAATAGTATTAATAAAACTTCATTTTATTTTTCATGTTTGATTTTATTTTGATATCATCATCTCTATCATCAGAAAATCTAAATCACCCAAATATAATACATTTGGTTTATTGGAGTACACAATACATAAAAGTCACTTCATTAATGTTTATGATGCCTAGTATTAAAGCTACCTTTGGTATTTAAATCTTATTTTAATTAGATTATTTTATGTTGATTATAAGAAAGGTTTTGTGGTCTCTGTGTATGAAGAAAATCTCTTTCTTATCCATTAAATCACTGTTGTCATACCTTGTTAGAAAAGAGTCATTTACATGAAGTCTCATTATTTTAATTATAACTGGATCTATTAATTTATGGTTCTTGTTATAATGATTCAGAAGAGTATATAATATGATATTGTGCATTATGATATACTGATTTTATGATTTGAATCTGAGATATAAATTATATTTTATGGATTACGTAATAATATAGGATAGTCATATTCAGTTTTAATAGTAATAGATTGTAAGTAATGAAATCTTCATGGCTGTGGGATAATTGTTATAATATAGTCATTATGGTATTCTCTAGTTATTGATTGTCTGACCATCTGGAAGGTTACAATATATATATATTGAACCGCCCACCTTCTTTTTAAAAAAAACTTCAACTACTAACTAATAATACAACACAAAAAAAAAAAAACAACTAAAAATATCAACTACTACTTTTCTTTGCTTTGCCTTACTGAATTACCCAGTCTTCGAAGGTGTTTATTCTCAGATAAAGTGTAAACTATTATCAGTAGTAAACTACCAACAATGCCCACACTCCACTACCAAACAAACACTGACCAAATAAACACTTTATTTTTTTAAAGAAGAAAACCCTTTAGGCGCCAGCTAATTACAGTGTAATTAACATGTCCATCTGATCAGCCTAATTTGGTACCTGAGATCCCCGCTAGCTCAATCAGTTTCTAATCCATCATCTAAGAGAACAACAACTCATATATCAAATACACTACTCAAAGCTAATACTACTATTTTAAATACTATAACAATTAAACAAATTGTCCTAGCTAAATGAAAAAAACGTCCACTCTAATACTTCAATTTTAAAAATAAATAGCATTGTACTGAATGCAGAAAACATTTATGTCTTTAAAACAACAAATCCTTATTTTAAAATAATATTGTAATTCCCTTATCCTTTTAATTTTAAAATCAATTATTTATTATCAATGGTTAGATTTTTTCGCTCCCCACTTTATTAAAATATATTATTATACTTACCTGCACGTATTAAAGTAAACATAAATATTTAAAAAAAAAATAGTTTAAGTATTTTCTTTTATTTAAAATAAATCAATCATTTTATCTTATAATTAAAACACGCGCGCACTTTCTTTTTAAATTAAAAAAAAGCATTTTAATACATCAATTTAATAAATAAATATACACGTTACATTAGGTTCAAACTCACACATACGTGCATGCAATCTCTAAATATTATTCAGTATAGAAGCTGATATTGTTTATTATTATTATTCCAAAATATTATCTCATGAAGTTTAAAGTTTATTTTCTTAAAATTTAATTCATAATGTTTAAAGTTTATTTAATACAGTTTATCTTTTATTTTTAAAAGGAAAATCAGGAATGAGAAGATATTAAAGTCAATAATTACCTAGGATTTTATAAGTTCAATATGACATACACAGCACAATGGAATTAATTTAAAAATCATTTACGACCGGCTAATGACTCCTCCTTGAATCCTGTAATACGGTATGACTTTCATGGCTGGTTTAGCGTACACACACTCCGCTACTCATTTACTTTATTGGAACATGGTTTCCTTCCAAACTAATTGCAGATTTTAAATGCATAGAGAGGCTCCGGTTGACTGCACACCATGATGATCTAACAGCCCATCATGTTTGGAAATATAACAGCCTAAACAACTGTTATATTTATAAACAGTGAGGATTGCCAATTCCTCTACAAGCTTTATGATAAATGCTTAGCCAGAGCCAGCACTTAAAATATCTCTGTCAGGAACCCCTCCCCAAACCCCTGACCATGGTTTCGTGCTTTGGCACTCCTCAGAGAGGTGTCAGGGTAGGTTCAGACACTAGATCTAAAAATACCAACCCAAATGGTCAGGGGTTTGGGGAGGGGTTCCTGACAGAGATATTTTAAGTGCTGGCTCTGGCTAAGCATTTATCATAAAGCTTGTAGAGGAATTGGCAATCCTCACTGTTTATAACTTACAAGCTTAAGAGATAGGGTCATGTGATCTATGAATTGATCTATGACTTTTATTTTGACTGTTATATTTGTTGCTTCTAGAATTATTTTTAAAAAAGTCCCCGAATAGTAAAGTGTTAAAATATTTAAACTGTTTTAAAGAATGGAAAATTTTATTAACACTAGCATCTATTGTCTTGTGAAATTATCAGTTTCTACTTCTATTTTCTTTAAAACTTTCACACACACACACACACACACACACCCATTTAATTGTTTTATTACAAGATAAAACGAATTTTCTTTATTATTTTATTATAACTTAATCTAAACAATATTAAATCATTTTTATTTCAAGACTTTTTTTTCCTCTTTTTAAATAAAAAAAAATCTTATCATTTTTTAAAAGCGTTTACGGTTTTTTTTTATTTAATAATAACCCCCCCCCCCCTTGTTCTTTAGTTTTACATTTTATTTTTTCAATTCTATATTTTTAAAAGGCGAGATTTATAAAATTAATTAAATATCAATGTACTTCGGTACAATATATATAAAGACAGCAATTATTTGAGTAATATTTTTTCAGAAAAACCTATTATTTATTTGTTTGTTTTTTTGTTCTCCAATAATTTGTGCGTTTTTTTATTTAATAAAATATACTTTATATTGCTGACCCGTTTTTTAAAAATCAATATTTCTGACAAACATACCCATGGAAATCCAAAAAAATATCTTAAACTGAACAATTTTTATGTGCATTTTTAAATTTATATTTTTACAGGATGCTTATTGCTAATATATCCATTGTCGATTTGTGACAAATTATTTTTCTGCTCAATTCTTTATTGTTGATAGAAAATTCAAAAAGTCAAAAAAGGTTGATAATTGACATGAATTCATTATAAATTTTAAATTCATTACTGTCCTTAGCAATGCAATTTTATTCCTTTCAGTTCAGTCACATTACAACATCCTTATATAATGTTTTTTAAACTTTACTAATGTCTTATTAACTATTAGTATTAGTCATATTAAACATCTGGAGCAATTGATGTTTATTTCATGGAACTACATCTACATTTGTCTTAATATAATCTAGATTCTTTTATAAATTATTCAAGAAATAGTTCTGCTCAATTTTTTTACCAATGTAAAACTAATCTATATTACCTGAAATCTATTATAAGTGTACATTTTTAGCTTTATACTTATAAAAACCATAAAAAAATATTGTGGCATATTAACTTTCTTAAAAATATTTTCTATTTTAGCATAGTCAATTAAATCAAAGGCATCATAGTAATCAATTATACACCTGTAAATTTTATTATGATATAAAGCAAATCTTTCCAGATGATCGCGCTTTTTTCTCAATTTTTTCTAAAGACAGATTATATATTTATCAGTTCACATTCATTATTATATTATAATCTTATGTGAATTATTTTAAGATTAATTTTATTTGTAGGAGCTATAAGAAATACACTATAGTTTCTACATTTTGCCACGATGTTTTTTCGAGTAGAAATATAATTTTTTTAATTGATTTTTTCATTAATAGATTTTATTAATTAATTAATATAAATTATTTAACATCTTTATTGATATTTTTTCTTTTTTTTTAAAAAAATTGTGATTTAAGCTATAAATTTTTGAGACATTATATTATGAAAAAGATTTCATGCTCAAGATGATGTCTTCATTTACTAATGGTCTGTCTATGTAACTAACTTCATCAAAAGTGCCAAAGATTATGTGTTCATAACACAATATTTTATTTTTATATTTATAATTTAACTGATATTTTATTTATAACCTTTTTATAGACATCTTTCAGTAAACTGACTTAAACAAATTTTCATACAGTTTAGCCCACTATAGTGATGGAGTTACCAGTTAAAGATTTCAAGATCAATTCTCAGCTAAATAACACAAAAAAATATTGGTTTACAGTAATGATATGGAATCTTTCTGCCACTAGAATAATCAAACATCAAATCACCTGAGCAACTAATGATATGAGTATGTCCATACATGCAGAATAATCTTTTGAAAGATTTTCCTTATATTCCAAACTTGTTTATATTCTGATTTTTTTTTCAAATATTATAGTAATACGTTTTATATTTCCTATGTACTTTTTAAATTTTCTACACATTATTTTTAATTTTTCTTAGTCTCTCTATCTTTTTTTTTTTTTTGGTAAACACTGAGGTATTTTTGGACTTCTATTTCAAATTTTTGCTTGATTCATCTTAGTCCAACATTTTTACATGCATGTTTAGTTATTTCTTTTATTTTCATTTACAGTTTGTTTTCTTTTATTTCTCAAAACTGCAAATTGATTTTAAAAATTTTCTTAAAAGCATCTAAAGGCTATAAATACAGAACACAGTTTAGCTTCACTCAAATCACACTCCATTAAGTCTATTATAAAAAATATCAATAATAATAGACTTTGCATACTGATCAATAAATGGGCATCTAGTTATTCTTACCTAGAGGATAAAACAAGGATAATAAATTATTCAAACTCTTATCTTCCTACATTTGGAAAACTTGCTGAATAATGTCTTCATAATTTTTGTTCTATAGAAGATTAATAGAGAGACTTTGGTTCCAAAGTAAACTATTTAAAAACTTTTAAATCTTTCCACATTTATAGAGTTAAACTAGTTTATAAAAATCAAATATTTATGAAATTAATTATACTTTCACATATATTCTTTCTTTATCGGTATGATTTTTCAAATTACATAAATTTATATTTATTTTTTATTAAAAATCTGTCAATATCTATAAAAACATCATGCAATTAAAGATTTTAAACTATCAAATTTTTGTTTAACACTTCAAGATTAATAAAATGACTTGACAAAGTGATAGTCAACAATTATGAATATAAATTAAATTATACTAAGTTTTAATGACATTAAATTTTTAACTGAAATAAAGTTAATTGCAATTAACAAGTAAAAAATTGAACAGATAATAGTATTTCACTTATTCTAGAATTAAAAAAATATATATTTCTATTCGATCTACCAATTTACATTCAAAGCTAATAACACCAATATATTAAACAAAATTACTAAATTATATGTTATTTTGTATATCTTAAATTTAATATTCACTTGCAAATATTTTTATGAAAAATATATTAATTATATATTATTAAACTATAGTAATATTCACCCTAAAGCATGATGATAAATTGAAAACAAATCATCATCATCACAGGTAATCTCTAATTGTAAGAGTGGGAAGAGTAAATTCTAAAACAAAAAACAAAACAAACCAATGAACAAATTAAGTTATTAAATCATTTAAGATAATATACTTCATTTTAAGTGATTAAACAATAATTTCTGAATACCCAAGTTTAAATATTTTTTTTTTTTGCATTCTAAATATTTTTAATATTTACTATATTTTTTTAAATATAACAGCAAAGATTTTGATTTAAAGTGAATTTAAGAAATTAACAAACATTTACCAAAAATCTACTTTAAGGTATTGGGAAAAAATCTATATGAGCTTTATTAAGTTTCTTAAATATGAAATGTCATTCTTTTGTTTATATTAAAATAAATTATAGATTGCATTATTTTAAATGAATAATAGATTGCTTATTTCAGTATTGATGAATATTATACATATTAATTTCATAAACAGATTTATATAATGATTATTAATAAATGCAAATCAAAATCATTTATAATTATTCAACTACTCAAACACTATTTGCTTAAAATATGCAATAAAAGATATCACCACTTCACTCATTGTTGAAGAATAACTCATAGATACTTATATAATATTTAAAATAGATACATCAGAAAAATATAATTAATGTATAATATTATTCCCAAGTTAGTAAAACCCAAATCAATATTTAAGTGCATTAGTCTTATAATTGTTAATAATGTCACATTGGAAGATAGCAATGTTATCTGAAACAATATTTGCATTGTGAAATAAAACCGATTCTTCAAAACATTAATAAAATTTACAAATGTAATATGACTAATGAAAAAAAATGATTGGATAAAAAAATATTATGGTGTGGTTACTTAAATTATAGTATTTTACTACCACAATTTTCAATTATAACTTTATATTTCTTATTGCATTGCCAAATCCATATACCATTAATATCATTTACTTTATTACTTTTTCAATGCTTCATATAATTATAAACCATCAATAGAGTTATAATTATATAAAGCATTGTAAAAACAATAAAGTAAATAATATTAATATTTTTCAATTATACATTGTTCAATATAATATCACAATTTTTGTGTCAAAAAATTTACATTTGAAACTATCTTGGAAACAAATTCCTAACTTGTGAAATAATTGATAAATGTGATTTGTTTACTATATTTTTATGGTTTTTATCTTTCTAAATATTTACTAATTTCTGATAGCATCTGATTCTAAAATATTTATTGAAAGCAATTTTTAAAAAATATTAACTAACGTAGCAATGTTGACTTTGATGTGACATCAAGAAACAACAAATTTAATATCTTTTTTTGATATTCAATAAAATTTTATAGAGACTTAAATAATATTGAAAAATAGATGAATTGGTAATCCATTATTAATGTTTAACAATATTCTCATTTTAAAGAAATATATTCATTATTTATTTTTAGAACTTATATTTTTATGTTATTTATCTTATTTAGATCTAAATTTCTATTTTGAAATTATTCTCTTTATAAATATAAATGTAAAAAATATGTTAGACTGTTAGTTATTATTATGGTGTCAAAATATAGATCTAAAAGATAAGTGTTCCTGTTACTTTTCCTCATCACCTATAAATATTTTTAAATGTTTGAAATCAACACAATGCTCACAATTATACAATAAATTATTTTAATATAAAAATAAAAAATAAATAACTTTGGAATTTTATAAAAAGGTAAAAGTAATATTAACAGAATTATTTTAAAAAGGAATTTAAATAAATACCTATTGATCCTGCTTCTGAGACAGGACTGACTTTTGGACTGTCAGGGGGCTCCTCTAAAGTCTCGGGGGCAGTATCTACCATCTCAAAATACTTAGGATCATCCACATGATCATAATGCCTGAAAGTACCAGTGTTATCCAAAGCAAATTCTGATTCTGATGTTACCTGTTAATAAACAATTATTGAATTTTTGTCAAACACAGTGCAAGCATACACATATATACATACAAATCTGTTTCTTGTTTTAAAATGATAAATTAAAGAAAAACATTTGTAAAATGCCGTAATATATTTTTAAAATAATTTTATATTTACTGCAAAATTTAGCAATAAATCATGAACACACAGCTTGAATCAGATAGTAAATTTCAACTTATTTCCAAATTGTACACTTGTTCTAATAATTGCCAACTGTGTATCCAATGTACATGCCTAAGATATCAAAATTGGCCAACTATGTAAAAATAATCATAAAAAGTCTTTTTATTTCTGTTGAAACCAGACTTTCAGGATGCTGTCAGTTAAATTTTTACACAACAAAATATCATTGTGCTGTAAAACATTTTTTTTAATTAATCAGCTAAAATAATGTTATGTTATGTTTAATATAATTGTTAATATCAGAGTGCATAATAATACCAGAACACCTATCTTTTCTAATTCCATTGTTGGCTTTAGGTTATTGTTTAACCTGGGATTAATATATAAAATTGGTTAATTAAAATATTGTAACATAGTCTTAATGAATAGAGAATTATAAAATTATATTATATGCAAAATTTTAAAATGATTGAATTAATTTGAAATTTTGTAAAACATAATAATGGTTGTTATAATATAGTGTAATGAGGAACTATTTGAAACAATATGGACATGGGTATAACAAGAGTATGGCCAGTCATCATCATCAAAACAATATGATGATTGGCACAACTATATTTATAATTTAAATATTACTTATAATAATTTTCAATGCTGATTTTTTGTATTTTTTCTATGCTCAGTAAAAACAGGGATATTATTATGTGAAAAACGGTTTTCTACAACCTGGTGGATAAATATTCATCAACAAAAGCATCACATATTTACTGAGCATAAAAAATTACAAAAAATAAATCTTGGACGCTATTATATTAAGTAAATAGTCATCTTTTATGATTGGAATTAAAAGGGTTACACTATAAAATCTGAGTGTAAAAATTGACTAGCTAATAAAAAGCTTAAGGTCTAATATAAAGGCATCATCAAAATTTCATCTCTGCACACATATTTAAGTGCTAAAATATTTACAATAATAAACACAAAATATGCTGGGAACATGATATTAATGCTGATTATTATCAATGCTTTAGGCCATGCAAATTTTAAAGGTAGTCTTTATTTTTTCACAATCTAAATAATTCTATAGAGAACCACCTGCATATTCATAAATACACACACACACACAGACACACACACACACACACACACACACATATATATATATATATATATATATATATATATAATAGAAAAGAGGACATATTTATATAATAAAAAAGAGATCAATTACTACTAACTGACAATCCCTAAGGCTAAACAAAATTTTCCATTAACCTGTAATAGCTCTTTTGTTTGTGTTTTTATATATTTTTATTATAATATTAATTCATGAAAATATTTAATTCTACATATATAAGACTTTTTTAATAATTAATATTATATAATATATTAAAATTAATACTCAGACAACTGGTTTATTAAGTAAATAATAGATTGTCAATCTAAAGCACAAGAGAAAACTTTTTATAGAAAAAAGAAAAGACCATCTTCTCTCTTTAACTCATCTTCTTATATATAATCTTTTCCTGAAGATTTTGATGATGGTATTTTAGTTGAATTTATATATTGGACTATTTCCACCATCTAATATAAATATTGAATGTCTTTAGAAAATGTTTTTACTTTATTTAAATATTCCAATTACATTCAACTGCTAGTAACACCTCATAGGAGAATAACACATTTTGAAGCACTGTGCATATACTAATCTGTGTGCTATTACTAACAGTTGACTGTATTTGGAATGCTTAAATAAAGTTAAATTTTTTTTAAAGATTTTCAATACTTACATTATATGATGGAAATAGTCCAATATATAAATACATCATTCTTACATAGAAGTTTATAAAAATTTTGTCATGTGCTTTGGATTGAGAGTATTTAAGTTATTTAAAAACCATTAGTTTGATTATTAATCTTGATATATTAAATAATATTAATCACTGAGAATGTCTTATATTTATATATTTCACTCCTCACATTGGTCTTAACAAGGTGTAAATTAAAAATTTTTATAAATGTCAATTAAAATAATACAAATCAATTGAAAATAGCTGTAAACATTAATATGATTAGTTTAAAAATTCAAACTTTCTTTTCTAAATGCTTCAGATAAAACTCTATATAAGAAAATGAGGTAAAGAGAAAAATTGATCTATTTTTTTTATATAAAAGTTTTGTCTTATGTCTTAGAGTGAAAATATTTCATTTACTTAATAAACCATTGCAACTACTGCTATGCCTTAACTAGCTTTGAGACTGTAAAGATCTTAGAGTCTGTGAACAAGATAAAATATATATACTGAGTTTATTCTATGATTAAATAATTTTATTTAGATAACCAAAAAATCCCTTAAAGCACAACTCTATATAAAACCAGTCACACACACTGGTAATTCAAAGAACAGTAGCTAAAAACAGAAGTCATAAAATTTCAGACACTATTTTTAAACAATTATTTAATAAAGGTAACTAATAAATAAAAGAATAATAATATTTAGATAATAATAATGTGACAACCACCAAAGTTAATACTCATATTTATCAATCTATCCATGAAATACACATATAATTTCATACAAAATATAAATATTATTCCCTTTTAATTTTTTTTAATTAATTAACATTTAATCTAAATAAGCTATTCTCTACAATAACCAAACTTTCATAAATATTTTACAATAAAGAAATAACACTCTTCTTTTTTTTTTTTGAAAATGAGAATATCCAATACAGTTTTAAACAAATAAAATATTATTCAATATTTTCAATTCCCTATAAAACAAGCTTTATAAATGTATACACATTATAATACCTTATGTACTAGGCTTTTTTTTAGTCTTTTTATAATTATATAGTTGAATATCTCTTTTTGTAAATCTTGCAATAGTAGTTTGGGCCAATCTCCTTCTTTTTAACTTTCCAGTTTAATAATTATTTTCATTTCATTTTATCTCCTTTGAGCTTTTCTTCCTTTTCTTTTTGTAGCTCGAGTTTTCCAGTTTAACAATTATTTTTATTTCAGTTTAACATAAGTTGAAATAACCATAATTTTGAATGGATCAATATGTAAGCTTTGTTAAAAGTTTTTACAAGAGGTATTTTTATTCTACTATATTCTTTTTAAATACTTTTAAGACAGGCTATAACCTGTATCAAATGTATCTTGAAATTTTTATAACAGAAAAGCAATATCTTTATTTTTCCAGTAGAGGGACCTCCTGTGTCATGGTTTGAGAGGTCCCTCTATTGGCAAAATAAAGATATTGCTTGATTATTATAAAAATTTCAAGGTCCATTCGATACAGGTTATAGCCTGTCTTAAAAGTATATACATATACTTCCTGTTTGCTTAATAAATAATTACAACTTTACAATAGTTTATATATTCCCAGTATAAAGAGTATAATATTAACTCATTGTAAATTGCAAGATTTTGTGAAGGAAATAAATAATTATAACTTTACAATAGTTTATATATTCCCAGTATAAAGATTATAATATTAACTCATTGTAAATTGCAAGATTTTGCAAAGGATAACTTGTAAAAGAAATAATGGACTTAAACAGTGGAGAGAAAATAGCTTCATGCTCCCACATCAAGATACTTTAGATTGGCCTATATAAGTGGACATTTAGGTTAAAGATAAGAAGGCCATTCTTATTTTTATAAAAGTCACTATCTTGTGTCATGATTTGAGAGGTCCCTCTATCAGCAAAATAAAGATATTGCTTGTGTAATATAAAAATTTCAAGGTGCATTTGATACAGGTTATAGCCTGCCTTAAAAGTATTTACATATACTACCTGTTTGCTTAATGAATAATTACAACTCTATATTCTTTTTAGTAAATTTTTTTAAATAGTTTAGTCAGTAATGATAAGATTTTAGCAAAAGATTAGTACATGATGTTATAAATTCAATAAAATTATGTTGCTTTGCAAACATCATTTTTTCATTAACTAAGACTGAACTTCAGGTCAAATCACATGGCTACCTCAAAATTACTATATTAAGTTTTTATCAATTGATATTTTTTTTGCAAAAAAGATTATCTTTATTAAAAAAATATTTATATATTAATTGAAAACCACATCATTTTTTAGGGTAAAGATTTTCTAATTGGTTGATAAACATCTTTAATTTCTTCAGAAATAAATATCCTAATCTCTTCTTAATTAATTTATAAACAGCTTTTAATCTACATGCTTTCCCCATCATTATATAATGTTTCTTGTTTACTTTTAAAGAGTGTCATTATTTCATTGTTTTAAAATGCTATATTAACATTAACACAAATGATAATAATTTACATTTTAATCATGTAATTTTTCTCATAATGATTTTATTTTTAAAAAAAAATCTGAAGAGATCAGTATGTTATGAATCTAAGAAACAGTTGGTTTAGACCTATAAAATATATCATTTGATTGAGAATAAAACATATTATGAGCATTTACTTCTTTCTGACCAAGTTTTCATGCAAATATTTTGATTAAAACAAAATATTATTTTTTGATTATTTTTACACACTAATTGGCTGTTTTTATTTAAACAAAAAATACACATGTAAACTTTTAATTAATTAATTTTTTATTTTTAGAAATAAGTTAATATACTTGAGCATAATATAATGAAAGAAAATGAAAGCATCTACCATGTTATTATCTGCCAGAATCAGCATGTGTTAGCATCTTTCCACTATTGTCATATTATTATAATAAATATCAGATTTTAAAGAACTTGATAAATCTTCCATAAATTGTCTTTGTTTATTCACATTAAAATAAAAACAAAATAAAAAATATTTTGTTTGTTATCTGAAATAATGTTTACTCTAACTTGGTTGATGACATGTTGATACATTGTTTGATTTGAAAATCAGTTTTAAAAATGTCACCAATGAAATTAAAAAGAAATGAAATACAACTTAATGAAATTTAGTATAAAATAAAGATTTTATACAGTAGAGAAAATGAGGTGTAATAAAAGAAAATGTCAAATTGTTAGCCAGTTAAAGATTTTATTCCTTTTTGTTTTGTTTTTCAAAAAAAGTAAATGAAACTATGAAGAAAAATAAAATTATTTACTTTGTTTTTGTTATATCTATACTTAATAAAAGTTAAACATATATTTTAAACTTCTCACATGATCATCTCATATATATAAATCTTTTATTAAGTTTAACAGTTAAATTCCTATTTAACAACTAGGCTATCCAGTAGCTAACATGACTAAAATAATTATTCTTAATATATAGAATTAGTTAATGGCACTAATAATTATATATTCAGTTGATTGAATGTCATAGCACTGGCCGGGATGTGAACCCACAACTGTCTGCAACCAATTACTTGCTTGCAAGATGGCTGCGATGACCTCTCGGCTAACAATGCTTGACTATTCAGTTGATTATATGCATATTGTAAAACAATTTTATCTATAAAATTTACTGTTTTATAATTTACAAGTAACCATAACATACAAATATAAAGACAAGCCAAAACATTTCTATTTAATGAAAAAATTTATTCTTACAACAACTAATATTCTATCAAACCTTGTTGGTCATGCTTAGAAGAAATATATATAAAAAAAATTATAAATAAAGAATGAAAAATTGAAAATAAAGATTATAGACAGTAAGTAAAAAAAATCAAAAACATTTATAACTTTTAAACATTAACTATTTAAATTTTTTCATTAATATACATATAGAAAATATTAAAAAAATATCTACAAATATATATCTGTAATTTAACATTTAAAAGATATATATTCTTAAATAATACTTTTATTATATAAACTAATTTATATATATATATATATATATATATATTCAAACTCCTTACTGTTATCCAATACATCTTATACAACTGATGTACATGACAATGTACATGTGAAAAAGATAAATGATCTCCTATATATGTACTTTGGGCTGAACCAGCACTCATCAGTTGGTCCAGATCACCATCTTCCACACATATATACAATCATTGCTCAGTTTATATTAAGATAGAAAATCTTCAAATTTTAATGGACAAGCTTCAATCTTCTCCACTCTCCAAATCTTCAGCCATTAATATCATTAAAAATCTGAGGATGGAATGACTGAGTCTGAGTTCAAGTCTTTTATAATTACATTAAGTTTAGTATAGACAATATGCATATATATATATATAATTAAAGAAATAATAAGTAACAATTAATTAATTAACAGTTTTAATTTTAATTTGCATAATTATTGCTAGTCATTGTCTTTTTAACTATATACAGAAGTTATGTATATATAAAATTGAAATGGAAGTAACTGCTGCACTCATTGAGCAATGCTTAACTAATAGCCAAAAGTCAATATATATATATATATATATATATATATATATGATATTACTTGAATGTAACCATTTTGATGATACAGTCTAGGTTAAATATTAAAAATTATTTTTTTTTATTAGGCTAAAAATTATTTTTAATTTTAAACATACATACAAGTTTAAATTCAATTAAAGATTAATATAGTATTTCTTAAATCCAATCATGAATATTATGCATTTAACATATCTCACTTTTTTGACCAAACATTGTATATTCAGTATATATAATAAACTCTTAAAACATATGAATAAAACATACGTAAAAAGGTAAATAATTCCCTACAATACATTTCTGGAAAAACCTGCCTTTATCTATGTCAGATCCTTGATCATAAATTTCAGTTTTATAGTTCAGTATTTATCCATAACAAACAACTATAATTTCAGAAATTTTACCAAAATCATCTTTTCCTTTATTTTTGCTATAATATCTTATATAAATTCAATTTATTCAAATCACTTCGAACACTTTTTAAACTAAGCCTGCAGTCTTCTTCCAAGCTATGATATAATGAAAAAAATAAAATACATAACTATATAAAGAATAGCATAAAAGATATAAACAATAAAAGCTAAAAACAATATAAAATATATAACAAAACCTAATAAAACTGATAGTTAGGAATACACATGTATAATTTATATATTTTTTCTATTTATATTGCATATTTTATTTTATATTAACTGGATTATTTTATTTGGTTTTAATTATATTTATTTCAGTTTTATTAGGTTTCATTATATATTTTATGTTGTTTTTAGTTTTTTATTGTTTATATTTTTATGGTATTATTTATATAATTATGTATTTCATTTTATTTTGTTCATTATATCCATAGCTCTGAAGAAAACTGCAGGATAGTAGAAACATAGGTGTATGTGTATATATGTACAATAAAAGATTTTTGATAAAAAGTGTTTAAAATAATTTAGATAAATTGGAACTATAATTTCATTTATAAGAGCAATATTACAAGAAATCATTATTTTGATCATATTGTTTAGGAAAAATATTAAAGATTATTTTTTAATCAAATTACAAATTATTATTTAATTTCCAGACAGATTTCCCAAAAATGTATTTTGGAGAACATTTGCTTTATATATATATTGTAACCAGTTGGGTCACATAACACACACTAATATAGTGTATGTGCATATATATATATGTAAAATAAAGGAAACGTAGAAATAAACATAGGATAAATTTTTGTAGATATTTTTCTATATTTCCTAAAATAAAATAATAATATGTAAAGGGTTAAATAGCTATGGGTTTAAAGTAAAATTTCATTGTGAAATAAGTATTTTAAAAAGGTCTGATAAATAATATTTGTAATTCTGATTTTGAAATTAACAAAAGAAAAAGCAAGCATAATTTATTTTTTAAAATCTTTTAATTAATACTTGTATAAAATATCTTTTTTTAAATTAATGCTTGTTTGCATTTCTACTATGTAGTTAAAAATCTTTGTAGATTAAAAATTCTAAAGGATTATCACACTTTTGGTCAAATTCCAAAGATTAAAATAAAAATATTAAAATCACACTTTGATAGAAATTTTCAGCTTATTTTCAAATGGATTAAAGTTAATTGAAAACAGCCACTGTGTTTTGGTCACCTGACCTACATAGGTTATAAAAGACTGATAGAAAAATATCAGTCAGTTTGGCTTTCAGTTTTATAAGAGTTAGCAGAAGAGCTAGCTGCAAAGTTGGCTAAAGTATTTTGTGAAAAGTTGGAAACTGCAGCAGAGAATGGCAACAGTAAGCTAACTGCAAAAATAGCTAGTATAATTATAAGGAGAACTGCCATGGGGATGTAAGAATGCAAGGAAGTGGCTGCTTGAGTTCACTGGTGGAGTTTGAATTTACACTGAGGAAACAGGTCAAGATTCTTTGTAATTCATAGCCTTAAAAGTGTCTGGAAAACAGCTTGCTGACCTGAAGCTTATAAAATCCAAGTATAAGTGAAACTGACTATAGAAGGGAGAAAGCCGATCATATCTGAATTATATACTTTTACCTGATGATGACAACAAACCTGGATTGACCAAAAAACAACTTTCCCAAGAGAAACATCAGCTGAATAAAGAAGTAGTTATATGTATGCTGCTGTGTCTACATATGTGAAAAGAAGCACAGATAAACTTGCATACAAAAGTGAGTTGTTTTTCAATAATGCATTTGATTGACATTTTAAATCTATATTTTTAAATTTAAAGACATTTATAATTAGTTAAGAGGTAATTCTAATAAAAGCTTTCTAATCTCTGAAAAACTGACTATATATTTTTTTAAAAGAATAAAAGAAAGCTATAATAGAATTTGATAAACTGATTTCTTCGTTAATATTGATACACATGTATATATATAAATTTCATGTATATTCAAAATGAAATTATTAATTATAAAAGTATTGTTATTTATTATTTGACAAATTTAAATTTGTTAATAATATGTGAAATTCTACATGTGTGTTGTAGTAAACCTGGCATAAGTATTTGTATTATTTAAAATATAATTTAAAAGTTTAATCATGTATTATAGTAGTAATTACCCACACATGCATGTATGTGTGCGTATATAGATGAATGCTTGTCAAGTATAACACATAAAATTTAATCATTTTTTTAATTATTTTATATTAATTGAAATGTATTCCTCGTATATTGTAAAACGCACATCTGTGTATGGATATATATATATATAGATCTAATGTCCCAACTCCTCACTGAAGAGACCCATAGGTCGAAACCGGTCTGGGGATGGAAACAATCCAAGATTAAAAATGATTTGAATGCCTTCTCTTGTAGTAGCATTTATCATAAATAAAAAAAAAAAAGCTTGTTTAGAGCTATTAGCACGCTCTTAATTTTACATATTTGTAAGTGCAAGCTATATATAAGTCATGTGACATCTGACTTGTTATTATTACTATTATTATTTTGCTGTTGTGGCTTTAGCTAAATTAAAGAGCTAAGCCTACTAATATATGGAGTATCTGAATTAAGTTCAGGCCCATATGATTTTTTCAGTTGGAGAGCTGACTTTAAAGACATGTAGATGTCTAAAAGTTTCAGATCTTCTTCTAACAATTATCTTTTAGATAAATGCTTTGCTTGAGTTGGTTTTTTTAGATCTAATGTCCCAACTCCTCACTGAAGAGACCCATAGGTCGAAACTGGTCTGGGGATGGGGACAATCCAAGATAAAAATGATTTGAATGCCTTCGCTTGTAGTAGCATTTATTATAAATAAAAAAAAAGCTTGTTTAGAGCTATTAGCACGCTCTTAATTTTACATATTTGTAAGTGCAAGCTACATATAAGTCATGTGACATCTGAGTTGTTATTATTCCTATTATTATTTTGCTGTTGTGGCTTTAGCTAAATTAAAGAGCTAAGCCTACTGATATATGAAGTATCTGAATTAAGTTCAGGCCCATATGATTTTTTCAGTTGGAGAGCTGACTTTAAAGACATGTAGATGTCTGAAAGTTTCAGATCTTCTTCTAACAATTATCTTTTAGATAAATGCTTTGCTTGAGTTGTTTTTTTTAGATCTAATGTCCCAACTTCTCACTGAAGAGACCCATAGGTCGAAACTGGTCTGGGGATGGGGACAATCCAAGATAAAAATGATTTGAATGCCTTCTCTTGTAGTAGCATTTATCATAACTAAAAAAAAAGCTTGTTTAGAGCTATTAGCACGCTCTTAATTTTACATATATATATATATAAATGCAAAACCATAAAACAATACAATACTAGATTAAATTCAAAACTTTACCAAAATCCTTACACAACCATGGTTTCATCTACTACAAATAGACCTTCTCAAGTGAAAATCAACCTAAAAGAAAACATATAAATATACAAACAAACAAACCTTCCCATAATTCATTTCAAACTCCACCTTCCCTTAATATCAAAAGAAGTCTTCATAAGATTAATAGCCTCAGAATCAAGGAGTTTTATCATCAAAGTCTCCTTTATTCTTTTTTTTAACTCATTCTTTTCATAAAAAATAACCGAAGCATTGTTAAACAATATTCTATGATTTGTATTCAATTCATGAATATATAAAGCTGAGTTAAGATACCTATGTTTACCTCTACTTATATGAACCTTAACCCTTTCATTAAGGCTAAATTTACTCTGGCCTACATAAAATTTACCACAACTACATGGAATTTTATAAACAATATCAAGAATAAACCTACTATCAATAGACTGCTTTGAACCATTAAGTAATGAATTCAAATCAGAACCTTTCCTCCATGCAACCTTCTTTCCACCTAACAAATGACTATTCCTATAAACCAAATTATAAATTGATGCTTTAAATGGTAAAAACATATAATCATCATCCTTACCAACAAAATTCTTATCATCCAAATCACGACTATAAACATTATTATTAAATACCACTTTTTTAATAAAATCATGACTATAACCCAATTCTACATATTCAGCAGCAAATTGACTTCTTTGAATATCAGCATCATTATTAAAATTATTAAGCCTTCTATTCCGACAACAAAAATTCAACAAAGACATTTTTTTATGTATAAAAGGCTGATAACTATCAGGCCTAATAATATTTCTCAAATTTTTAGGTTTTATAAAATGACTACAAAACAAAACATCATTAACCTTCTCAACATTTAAATCTAAAAACTTTAATTTTACAAAATCAAAACCATCCCCCTCAATTGTAAACTTAATAATAGAATCAAAACCATTTAATCTACATAAAAACTCTTCTAATTTCTCTTTCTGAATAACAAACAAACAATCATCAACATACCTAACAAATAATTTAATAGAACATGAAAGCATATTAATAATACTACACTCCAAATAATCAATATAGACCGCACACATCAATGGAGAAATGACATAACATATAACCCAACCTTCTCTAATCTTATAAAACACATCATTAGACATAAAATACATTGAATCCTCTAACAGCAAAAGCAAATCATGAAAAATCTTAATCTTATCTGCAGAAAAACATTCTATTTTTTTTTAAATTGAAAGAAAAACATCAATACTTTTTAATCTATTAACTGATTGGTACATATTTTCAATGTCTAAACTACCAAAAACACAATCATCATCCAAAACAAAAACATTTATTTTCTTAAAAGCTTCAAAAGAAGAAGAAACACAAAATTGACCCAGTTTTATATAATCCTTAAAATATCTTATAATAAATTTTGATATTTTATCAACAATTTGCCTCCTGTAAAATCAAAAATACATCTCAAAGGAAAATTATTTTTATGAGACTTCAAATTAAAGAAAACCTTTGGAGCCACAAAATCACTAGGGTAACAATTTAAATAAGTAGCTCTATCAAAAATCTTTTTATTTTCCATAACTTTCATAATTTTAATTAATTTAGATTTTATTTTTTTACCAGGATCAGAATCTAAAATAGCATATTTTCCATTATTTAATTCTAAAGAAACTTTACTTTTAAAATCAATATTATTTAACAATACAAACCAGCCACCTTTATCTTCTTTTAATTTTTGATTTTGTTTCTGCAATTGAAAGTAATAGTAATATTTCTGATGAAAATAAAATGTCTTTTTTTATTTTATAAAAATAGATATTTATTAGAAACTATTGAGAGTAACTAGTTGTAACTAGTTGTACATGTATGTAAATTCTTGATGCTAGTGTACCAGTGTCACTGTTGAGTCATGTAACACTTGAGCTTCGACAGATATTGATGCATGTTCACTGATCTGGTAGGGTGACCTTGTTCCAGGTTTCTTGGTATAGCCATCCCGGTGCCAACCGTTGGTCTCTGGCCCTAAAATTCCTAAGCAACTTCGTGTAGGTGTTGTAGACATTGGTAGGTACATGTCTGAAGATGTAATTGCATCTGGTAATCCACACAGCAAAGTTCAGAAAAATGGACAATCTTATGGTGGCAAAAATCCCTGTCTTGATTGCGTTTTGAATGAAGAGTACTTCACTGATGTTTAGCGAAACACTTTCATTGATGAAAGTCTGCAGTGGATAAAGATAAGGGCAGGAAAGCAACAGGTGCTGGATTGTTTCATCTGCTGTGGAGCATAATTGGCATTGAGGGTTTAGTTTGCTGTATCCTCTTTTCCAGACTAAGGAATGGTTTGTGGGCAACGCGGAGAGATTTAGCATGATGAGGAAGTTTATAAATTTGGGTTCGAGATACCAGTTCTTAAACTTCCTAATTAGTAATTTGTTGTTGATACCAAGTGTATTCTGGAGTGTGGTCTCATTTGGATATTTGATTTTGTAGGTCTGCCAATATGTTTTTTTATCATTTAGAGTGAGTTGTGTTAGGTCTATTGAGTTTTTTGCATATACCCAGATAGAATCAACCAATGAGTGTGGTTTTAAGATGGAAGGTTCAAGGTGAATGGAGCGAAGTACTTGCAATGATTTCTGAAGATACCAGGTGGAGACAGAGTGCAATCCCAACCCATTGAGCTCCTTAGGCCTTTGGCCATGCTGATAGCCACTACCCTGCCATTCCAAAGAGCTTTCTAACATAGTGAGTTTATTGCCCGTTCAAAGGTTTTAGTAGGCTTTACAATTGGGAAATAATAGTTCAGTCTAGGATAGACTAACATATTGAGAAGGGCAGTCTTTCCAGGAAGTGATACAGAGATTTTTGATAGTGAGCCAACGATTTTTCTTGTTTTGTCCAGAACTAAGTTTTGAATGTTCTTGGCCATGGCGAGCCTGGATTTGGAGATTATTTTGAATAGTCAATTACTTAAAAGAGAAAAATTTGTTTTTGCCCCTAAGGAAATTAGTTTTGTTAAAAAAGATTGAAAGCCAATGATGTGGTATTGTTAAAAGAAGATAAAGGTGGCCGGTTTGTATTGTTAAATAATATTGATTTTAAAAGTAAAGTTTCTTTAGAATTAAATAATGGAAAATATGCTATTTTAGATTCTAATCCTGGTAAAAAAATAAAATCTAAATTAATTAAGATTATGAAAGTTATGGAAAATAAAAAGATTTTTGATAGAGCTACTTATTTAAATTGTTACCCTAGTGATTTTGTGGCTCCAAAGGTTTTCTTTAATTTGAAGTCTCATAAAGATAATTTTCCTTTGAGATGTATTTTTGATTTTACAGGAGGAATTGTTGATAAAATATCAAAATTTATTATAAGATATTTTAAGGATTATATAAAACTGGGTCAATTTTGTGTTTCTTTTTCTTTTGAAGCTTTTAAGAAAATAAATGTTTTTGTTTTGGATGATGATTGTGTTTTTGGTAGTTTAGACATTGAAAATATGTACCAATCGGTTATAGATTAAAAAGTATTGATGTTTTTCTTTCAATTTAAAAAAAAAATAAAATGTTTTTCGGCAGATAAGATTAAGGTTTTTCATGATTTGCTTTTGCTGTTAGAGGATTCAATGTATTTTATGTCTAATGATCTGTTTTATAAGATTAGAGAAGGTTGGGTTATATGTTATGTCATTTCTCCATTGATGTGTGCGGTCTATATTGATTATTTGGAGTGTAGTATTATTAATATGTTTTCATGTTCTATTAAATTATTTGTTAGGTATGTTGATGATTGTTTGTTTGTTATTCAGAAAGAGAAATTAGAAGAGTTTTTATGTAGATTAAATGGTTTTGATTCTAGTATTAAGTTTACAATTGAGGGGGGTGGTTTTGATTTTGTAAAATTAAAGTTTTTAGATTTAAATGTTGAGAAGGTTAATGATGTTTTGTTTTGTAGTCATTTTATAAAACCTAAAAATTTGAGAAATATGATTAGGCCTGATAGTTATCAGCCTTTTATACATAAAAAATGTCTTTGTTGAATTTTTGTTGTCGGAATAGAAGGCTTAATAATTTTAATAATGATGCTGATATTCAAAGAAGTCAATTTGCTGCTGAATATGTAGAATTGGTTTATAGTCATGATTTTATTAAAAAAGTGGTATTTAATAATAATGTTTATAATCGTGATTTGGATGATAAGAATTTTGTTGGTAAGGATGGATGATGATTATATGTCTTTACCATTTAAAGCATCAATTTATAATTTGGTTTATAGGAATAGTCATTTTTTAGGTGGAAAGAAGATTGCATGGAGGAAAGGTTCTGATTTGAATTCATTCATTAATAGTTCAAAGCAGTCTATTGATAGTAGGTTTATTCCTGGTATTGTTTATAAAATTCCATGTAGTTGTGGTAAATTTTATGTAGGCCAGAGTAAATTTAGCCTTAATAAAAGGGTTAAGGTTCATATAAGTAGAGTTAAACATAGGTATCTTAACTCAGCTTTATATATTCATGAATTGAATACAGGTCATAGAATATTGTTTAACAATGCTTCGGTTATTTTTTTTTGAAAAGAATGAGTTAAAAAGAAGAATAAAGGAGACTTTGATGATAAAACTCCTTGATTCCGAGGCTATCAATCTTATGAAGACTTCTTTTGATATTAAGGGAAGGTGGAGTTTGAAATGAATTATGGGAAGGTTTGATTGTTTGTATATTTATGTTTTCTTTTAGGGTGATTTTCACTTGAGAAGGTCTATTTGTAGTAGATGAAACCATGGTTGTGTAAGGATTTTGGTAAAGTTTTGAATTTAATCTAGTATTGTATTGTTTTATGGTTTTGCATTTTTATTTTTGCTAGTATAGTGTTAGACAGTTTTGGTGTTATATATATATATAGTAACAGACTGCATATCATATATGATCTCAAATGGTGTTATATATATATATAGTAACAGACTGCATATCATATATGATCTCAAATGAAAATAAACATATGAAACAGACCAAATTATATTTGATGCCTGGAAATCATTGATTCAATGCCACACAATTGGGCTTGCCAAAAATGTAATGGACTGACAAATAGACAAACATATAGCCGACCGCATTGTGACATCAAAATGCAATGGCATATGAATAAATGATGAAAATTATAATGGAAAATAAATTGATGATAGAAGGCCTTAAATGTAG
This sequence comes from Epiperipatus broadwayi, assembly GCA_028023455.1. NCBI lineage: Eukaryota > Metazoa > Onychophora > Udeonychophora > Euonychophora > Peripatidae > Epiperipatus > Epiperipatus broadwayi. The sequence goes on from JAQFVV010006704.1 coordinate 83,013, forward strand.
ACGTCAAAAAAAATGTAATGGCCCGACGATGTACTATCAACAGTCTTTTAAGAATAAGCTATATATTTAGGTTATATACTCATCCATTCCTCTAAAGATCTGATAAATACTGACAGCCAAAAGAATGATTAGCATTTCACAATTTTGAAATAGATAAAAGAATTCAATCACTGCTCTTAAAGCATACAATGTTCTATGAACACTCAGATGATCATCACATTTCAATCTCTTTAAGCTACTGCAACCCATAATAGTTTTCTGAAAACACTATTGCACTGCCCTGCTTACATCCAAGTCTTAGGGGCTATTATTTGTAAAATATTGCCTTGCTCATCTTTGGGAGTCTTAGAGGCAAATATTATACATATATCAAAAGAAATATTGCCTTGCTCACTTTGGAGTCTCAGAGGCAAAATCATGGCAGGACTACTGTTAACTTCTTCATGATAACTAATGACTAATAACATAATTTGGGTTGGAGCAGTGAATAAGATCAATCAGTCACAAGTGACATGAATACATCACATCCTCAAGACAATGACAAAAATTCCCCATCCATCATCAACACTTGCAATAGAACCAACCAAACTTCAACAATCAAATATCCAGTCTAACCTTCAAAATCCTAGATTTTCTACAACACAAATTTTCCAAATATAGATAAAATTACTACTCTACAATTTAACACCATCAATGTAATTCTAAATTGAAACTAAGCTCCAAAGATGTAATGGACCGTCAACCCATCTCCAACCATTTACCTAAATCTATACCATTACATTTACCGAAACAATAATCTGGCCATCCATGGAAAATTGGAAAGATCCAATAGCACTACAACCAAGATGAATCTTTACTATCATTCAATCCCCAATCATTTGGCAATATGCACAGGATCCACCCAATTTTCATGTCAATCCATTAGATTCCCTAGAATTCAAACTCAGTCATAATCTAAGTACTTACTCTGTTTAGGTATAAATTATAAGAATATATCTAGCCAATATGGGCAATGAAATGATGTTATGGTTTATATAGTACACTTATTGGATACATATTACATATATATATATATATTTAATGTCAAGAGATACGTGAATTCAATGATGTATTCTCAACAAATTATAGATAATCCTTAATGTAAAGTCAATTAATATCAACAAATTTATTTTATCTTAACATAACATATTTAAATATATAAATATACATTTTAAAACACCATAAATATGATTCTTACACTTCCACTTAATCTCATTAAAATAATAACACACAAAAAAAATACATAAAATAATATCATCAACTATAGGTCATTCTTGGTATACATAGGTCTCTACCTTTCATACCATTATATTAAAAAAAAAATTATGATCTTTCACACCAATCTAAACAAATGACATTGTTTTTTTTTAAAAAAAGGTATCATCATATCAATATACAATTTATTATTTTATAAATATAATTGAATTAATGGGTTCATTTATAAGAATATATCTATTATATATCATGAGAACTGGAATTGCCATCAACTGATTTTATAAGTAATTGTTAGTATGTATCTTGTTAATAAAGGATAATATAGGTTTTATTAATAATTAGTTTTGTTACTAACGTTATGTTGTTAGTGAGTCAAAAATAAGTCTTACTTTCATTTATATTCATTTCATCACAGTCTAGTCCTTCTCTTTATCCTAACAGAACCATTTATATTTTTTTCCTTTATTTCAAAAATACATTTTATGTCATGAAATACATACATCTAAAAAAAAAAAATCCAATGTGGAAGTAATAAAAAAATAAATAAATACATAAATGAAGAAGAGAAAGCCTTAAAATTATAGCAGCAGTATGTTAACCATAACGAACAAACAGTTACATATCAACATAAAATTATGAACAATTTAGTAAACCTCTTGATCAAACATGAGCATCTTCTTTAAATGAAAAAATTCATGGTAGATTGAGAATTTTCAGCATCTTTTATTCACTTCATTATCCAAAGTAGTGTCTTCCATGATCTATCCAACTCCCACAAGTTGACCAAGTAGTTTGGATAATCTTAGATTTGGCCACTTTCACCACTGATCTATACAACTTCACATAATATCTGGTTGCCATTATATATATATATATATATATATATGATGGTGAGAATTCATACCTATGGATCATGTTCATCACCCTCTTCAAAACCCATCTGAGTTGCCTTGACCTTCACAATGATTTTTTAGCACACCTGCATCATTTTATGTTAGTATATATATATATATAATTCTTTTCTTATATCAGCATTAGAAACATTATAGCTATATACCAAAATGAAACACGATTAAAGTCAGTTTTTTTCTTTTGATGATAAACGTTATTAAATTTAAAACTTCCAACAGTTCTATAATTATTAAATGCTTGATTATGTAAATGAATATTTTATCATATTTTTTATAGCAAATAGTTCAATATAATTATCAATAACAAAAAGAAAAATCTTGGTTCCTATTATGCTTTAATCAACCGGATATAATTTGTTTATTTTTAAATTTTCATAGTTTATACAAAAGTTCAATTCCAATGGATATATAGTGATATTCCTTCGTTTTAGTTTTTTTTTTTTTTTACACATATAAATCAAATTAACAACTTACAGTTCTATGCCTCTTTACTGTCCAATAATTCTTTCTTTCAAAATGCTGAAAACATTTTACCAAAATACAATTTTAAATTAACTGTCTTGCCATCATTAGCGAATAAATAAAAGAAAATCTCATGTATAACCTTCTCTATACATATTTTTAACTTTCCAGCCATTAAAGAACAACAAAAAAAATAGTTGTTATTGTTGTTATGGTTACATTGTAATCATCAGGTTTTCTCTCCCCCTTCTCATTACAATTCTAAGTTATAAAATCGGTTTTATTTTTTTTATAAAACTTTCTCAATTGTTCTGTCAAATTTGTTATTTTAAAATATTAATAAAATTAAATTTAATAACAAATTTATGATTTTGTTTTAAGCATTTCCAGTTCATTAAACTACAATATAATTTTGATTCATACCATTATATATCATCAATTCGAACTGTCCAATAGATGTATTAATTTTATAAATCAACACATCCATATATATATTTATGTTCAATGCATTTAATGATAAGGAGAGCTCTGTATGAGACTTATAGTGATCCTTACAATATATATATATATATATATATGCGTTTATAAAAACTAATTGAGAAATATTGTAAAACAATTTAATAACTTTAGTTGGGTATATAATTTTGTATACTTTTCAGAATCAGGGCCTTATTCTATAAGACCTTAAATATCAGTTATTATTTTGTTATTAATAAACTTATATTTAATTGTTAAAATTGTTTCCATCATCTCTTTGTCACATACAGTCCTCTGAACTAGATTCATGCACGGGATGAATATATAAATGGGGATGTGTATATTAGTGCTTTTGGGGCATCCAGCGATGATCAATCATCATCATCCTGGTTGGCGCAAAAGAGGATACTCTTTAAAGCCCATGCACTATATTTTATTTTAGTTCAGTTTTGTTAAAAATTTAAGCTTATAGTTGGCCAGTACATTAATGGTACTAAGTGGCTAGAGCATTGATGATGATCAGCATGTTGGAAATGTCCCAGCATTATTTTGATTTCTGATTATTGTGTATTTTAATAGGTGGGCACTAAGCTGGTGCATCCAAGTTATGTTTAAATAATTGCCCAAGGTGGCAAAGGGTCAATAGTTAGCCTGGTCTACAGAAGACCCATTTCTGATCCAGTCACAAGGTTGACTATTGATTTATATTCTTTATTGTACAGATTTTATTATATTTTATTGTTCAAATTTAGTCATAAGATTGACTGTTGATATAGTGTACTGATTTGTTTATTCCCATCAATAATGTTGATGGATGGTTATTTCTCTTCATATTTACTTGTGCTTACTTAATTTTATTTATAATGCTGTTTGATATATGATTCTTCTAATCTCTCAATGAACTCAAGATATCTCTTGATCTCATGCTCCCCTTATAAAATAAAATATTACTTATAGATACTTTTGTAAATTATTGATTTTGTATTGACTTGGGGTTGATGATGATTTTTATCACCCCAATTCAATTCTATTCCACTTCCATTTCCTCCCACCCCATCCCATTACAATATATATATATATTAAATCAAATAAATATCAAAATATTCTAAAATAAATACTAATAAGTTCCATATGCCTTTATAAAATACAAATAAAATCTTTGCTATAGCCAGCTTACAACATTTTCTGCCATCTTGAGTAACAAAAATAAACTTTACTGGTTTGACAAAGCTACTTAAGTTGCTAGAAAATGCCATAACATGGCTATAGCAAAGATTTTATTTGTATTTTATATAGGCATATGGAATTCATTCGTATTTATTCTAGAATATTTTGATATGTATATAAAACAAATTTTCCCTGATACATTTCTGGAAAATCTCTATATATAAGTACACACACACACACACACATATATATATATATATATATATAGGTTATAAAAACGTTTGAATTTAAAAATTCATTGTATCTTGAACATACTATATATGATGAGAAAACTGTGAAGTATTAAATAAATAATCTTCAAGCTGTGACTTAATAAATGACATACAAATTCTAAATTGAATATTAAGTTTGTATCTAAACTGACAATTAAATAATTAATATCCCAATAAAATAATTCCCTAGATAATTTTTAAAAATGCATTGAATTAGTGTTTTGCTTGTGAAGGAAATTGTAACTGTTTGTTACAAATAAACATTAAACAATGACGATAAAAACAAGTAGGGAGAAAAATCTGGACCAATTGATAAAGGAAGCTACTTCCAGAAATGCATCTTGAGGATTGCTTACTTTACATGTTTTTTTTTTATCCTTATGTAGTGAGATTGTGTTAAACCTATTAGATGTATAAATATTTGAATTAATTTGTCAAATTTTTTTCTCTTCAAATATTTTAACATCCTTTTAAAATAAATATATTAATGATTATCATTCATTAAACTAGATATTATCTCATATTTTTAGTTCAAATATAAACTTTAATCTTAATTGATATATATTTATTAAATAAACCACATGATACCATTAGTTCAACTTCATCCTTTTTGTCCATATGGACATATGTTTAATGATTAAAAATAATAATGAGTGAATCTGAGAAACCTGGTATTTGTGAATTAAATTGTAGTAATTTTAATTCTGAAAAAAAAAAAAAATTGTAGTAATTTTGTATTATCACCAAAGAGTTGTGAAAAAATGTAACTTGAGCCAACTGAAGAATAGTTCATTGAGAAATGCATTTTGAGGATCATTTATCTTTTACAGATGCCATTATTAGCATATTTAAATGTGTGCAATAGATATTTTACATATTAAAACTGTTAATAATTACAAAGTTATATTTTTAAAAATATTTACATTGCTAATATTTGGGTGTCTGTAAGAAATTGAAGGACTGCATTACACTGTGATCTTCCTTTAAATATAGATGACAATGTGCAACAACAATATTTAGATTAAGTCCATCAAAAGAATTATTACAAATTAATTTAAATCAATTGAAGTTTCAAATTTGTAAAGTAGGGTTATATTTACCAATTCTATTCTCAAATAATCCATATAATAAAATTAAATACATCAAATACTCTGAGAGAATAAGCTTCATGCTTATATACATATGGCTGCAGAAAGAAGTTTGCTGTAACTGAAAGAAATCTGTTTGATTCCTCTTGGAGGCCTTAAAGGAACTGAGCAGGGCAAAGTCCATTCCATATATTCTTGGCATTGCAGCTGTTATTACTATGTGATTATTTATATAGTATATGAACATAGATTAGCTGCTCACCAACACACATTAGCCAGTGTGGTGAGATTATCAGCTTTTTACAACTAAGTTTAAGATCAAGAAACACCATGATCTTTCTTCTCAGTTGCCTGATAAGGCAGAATGAATGTATGTAAAAATGAAAAATATTTTTATAATCGATATATACAATCATGACAGACAAAAATAAATCATGGCCCTTATTTCCAGGAGGCTGTAAAGTCATCAACCAAGGCAGCAGTTGATGTCCAAAGATGGAAGGCAGTAAGTATTCCCTGGTTATAAACCCAGGCTTCTATTTGATGAGGACTTTTTATTAAGGTACTTACAACTGTAGATTACTTTCAAGTGAAGGGAGATTGCAAGAATTAGAAGAACTATCTTATATTAAATGGGACATTATTGTACTTTGTAAAATTAGGAGAAAAGTGAAGAGACAATTGATTTAAAAAGTGAACATGTATTCTACTATAAAGGCACAAGTATTGGAAATATAAGTGGAGTAGGGTTCTTTATAAACAAAAAGTAGAATAACAACATTGTGGAGATTAATGGTGTATTGGACAGAATGGCAAGATTAGTTATTCAACTTAATAGCAGATACCAAATGTAGATAATTCAGGTTTTATGCCCCAAAAAGTTGTCATAGTGATCAAGTACTAGAAGATTTTTATACGATTGTACAAAAGGCTTTTGATAAGAGTAAACAATGTTTTAAAATTGTTATAGGGAACATTAATGCTAGAATTGATAAATAAATGAAAGATGAAAGTGTTGTATGTACTTTTGGTTATGATAATAAAAATGAGAGAGGACACAGACTGGTGGAGTTTGCAGAAATAGAAAAACTTTATATAATTAATTCTTTTTTCAGGAAAAATCTTAAAAGGAAATGGACATGGAAGCATCCAAATAAAGGTACAGCAGAATTGGATTATATTTTGACTAACAGAAAATATATATTTCAAGATTGTAAATTTAATACAGGAAGTGATCATCGATTAGTAAGATGTAAGATACGTGTTAATGCTAAACTAGAGAGACAAAAATTGTTAAGGAAAACAATACTTACAGTTGATATTCCTAATCTTCAGAAACATTCTAATGAATTTAAATTAAAACTTGCAAACCAGTTTCAAGTATTAGCAGATTTTGAATGAAATTAATAAGAAAATAATTGGTACACTTTTAAAAATTGCAACAAAAGTAGCTGGTAGAAAAAAGCAGCAATTGACCAATAAAATATCTATTGAGAATATACAAAAATGATGCATTTAAAAGGATTGAATATCTCAAATTTTGTAAAATGGTGCAGAAAAGAGATAATAATATAAGATATTAGATAATATAATGATATAAGAAAGTATAATTGTAAACTAGCTAGGAAAGCTGTAGAAAAAAATAAAAATTTCAAGAGCATAAAACAATATTCTGGTATTGATAGGAAATTTATATCTGCAATAAAAAAAAGGATGAAACTATTTTTAAAAAGAGAGATGTCATCATGAAATGGATAGAAGATTTCTATCAAGAATTATATAGTAATAAAGAACAAGTACTTTCTACATTTATTATATCTTCTGAATTTCCCAGAATTTTAAATGAAGAAATGAGACATGCAATTAAATTTATGAAGAAAGGAACAGCTTCAGGCAATTATGGAATTATAATTGATATATTAAAAGAAGCAGTGAAGAAATAATTTTTTTTTAGCAAAGTTATATACAAAATATCTAAATGATAAAAATGTACTGGATGATTGGAAGACTGCAGTATTAATACTAATATTTAAAAAGATGATAAAGAAGATATTAGAAATTACAGACCTATCAGCCTTTTATCAGTTTTATACAAAATTTTTACCAAGATAATTACAACTCGTCTATGGAAAACATTGGATTTCCACCAACCAAAAGAACATGTTGGATTTAAAAGTGGTTTTAGTACAATAGATCATATTCAAGTATTGAGAGAAGTTATAGAAAAGACCAATGAATGAGTTGCCAGTATGCTTTGGATTTGTAGATTATAAAAAGGCATTTGATTATATAAGCATTTCTTCATTGATTAAAGCATTGGATCATCAAGGTATAGATCCAAAAATTGTCATATTCTGAAAAATATTTATAAAAGATGCTACTGCACCAATTAGATTATGAAAAATCAACATTGAGAAGGGAATAAGACAGGGTAACTTCATATCTCCAAATTTTTTTACAGCAGTGCTGAAAGTAGTATTCTGTGGAATAAAATGGGAAGCTAAAGGAGTTATTGTAAATGGAGATTATTTAAGTCATTTAGATTTTGCAGATGATGTAGTCATTTTTATAAATAATGCTTTAGAGCTTCAGGAAATGTTACAGGAGTTAAAAAAGTAGGACTAAAGATAAATGTTAAAAAGACTAAAGTAATGTTTAATGGATTTTCTCAAAAGATAAAAATAAAGATTGATTATGATGAGTTGGAAGAAGCTAACAACTACAAATATTTTGTCAGATTGTTACTACAGATAGGAACATAATTGTTAAAATTAATAATAAAATTATACTTGGTTGGAGTGCTTTTGGTAGAAATAAGTTGATATTAAAAGGAAATATGCCTATGTGTTTGAAAATAACAGTTTTTAATAATAGTGTTTTGCCAGTTCTTATTACCTATCCCACAATCCCGATGATAGAGGTTCATTTCAAAGACATTTTTATATACATGATAGTAATAAAAAAATGATAAATTTGTTTTTAATGAACTCAGGTCTGACTAGCTAAATTACATTATTGTTTGATATATACACATATTCAGATTGTGGTCATGTTCCAGTTGTTGCAGATTGATTCGTCTGAAGACCCACTTCCTTCACTAAGTCAAATATAATTTGTAATGTGACAGGAAAATAAGATTCCTTCAGAGGGTTAATTGTTCATACTGAATAAGATCTAAATAACAACTATTAGTTAACAAACAACGAATAACATAACTTTGTTCAGTCAAAGTGTATGAAATTAATATTCTACAAGTAAAATTCTTACCTCCAGTCTCAGATAATGATAATGAGTGAAAGTCAATTACTAAGAAAAGAGAATGAACCTAAATTTTATTAAAAAAAGTTTCTAGCTAAATTTAACCTTCCTTCCTTTCTTGCATTCTCCTAAAATGAACTTTTCTAAAATGTTGAATTTGAGAGTTTTATGTTCCCGAGTGATGAAAATGAAATAATAATTAAAAAAAATAACAATACGTACATAGGTATTTAAAACAAAAAAAAATCGTGATATGTAACAAAGCATAATTTCATTAAATCAATTAAGTTAAAATTTTGTTAGTCAACAGATCCTTCATAGATTAGAGTTCATACATTTTAAGCAATTTCCTCCATGAAAATATAAATCGCTCATCACTGTTTCTGAATAGTGATTTTCCAACAACTCTGTATTGGCCTTCTGCTGCTTTCTTCTGATCCATGAACAAAAATTCCACACTGGGAAAAAGATAGACTATTAGGCATTTTAAAGTAGGCAATATGGATATTTAAACTCTCATGGTTAGCAGATCAATAAGCTCTCCAACAACAATGAACACTCTTAGCCAGACCACATTTTATTAATTCAGTATATACAAATTTTAGATTAATTGCAGTTTGCAGTTAAAAAATAAAGCTTTATATGCAGTAAAATCGAATTATTCACTCATTTGTTATATTGGCTTACATATACTTCTTCTGGATTCACATTCGATTAGATATTTTGCTTTAATTTCTCTTCTTTTTTTTAGAAATTTAAAATGATTTCCTAGGAATTTAGTCTATTGCTCAAATTATCTTGTTTACTCTATTTATGTTAAAAGTTCTTCCAATTTCTTCTAATCTCATATTTATAAAATCAATATATTTGGACAAAGGTGTCCATTTTATATGGTGTTCGAAACCTCTAGTTTAAATGAAATTAGCTTTCTATAGCAAACGTAAAATTTTGAAGACAAAAGAGATAATCACATTTGCTTTTATAGTTAGTGTTGTTTCTGTTTTTTTGTACATTAAATCTTTCATTTTTTTTTTTACTTGCTGTATGTGTCCATTGTTGTCTATATAGTATCAAGGTAATCAGTTCAAGAAAATTATGCAACATATCATTATTTTATTCTTATACTAGGTTGTTGGCAAAGTACTTGACCTTTGATCATTACCATAGTTAACTCATTATAGTTTAGGTCATTGTTTTATCCTTATTCATAATGTGCAAAACATTAAACACAAATCAAGTGTTGTTATATATGTTTGTAGTAATTCTTTCAGGGTCTTATTTTCACTTATATTAACAATTGGGATTTGCCCTGCTTACATATATAGGTAAGCTCTGGTTATACTGATTTTTTATTTAGGTCCCTGATACAGCATTGATATATTATGCCTATATATATGTGTGTGTGTGAAAATCTTTACTTATGTTTTATACATAGTAAATTAAAGTATGTATTTTTATATGCTGTCAAAACTCATTAATCTAATCAGACATAAATCTTGGCTGAGCATAATCTAACATTACAAGTAAAAGGTTGGTATGAGTACAAGTATAAGTCACTCTCACAATATATATATATATATATATATATATATATATATATCAATATTCAATGTATCAATATTTCATATTTTGTAGTAAAGTTTGAACTTTAAGTGTCCATATATATTAAATGTACTATTAGTAAGAATGGGATTCTTTTTTTGCTATTAAGAGGTGGGAGGGTTGACTTTAGAGAAGGATAAATATTTGTTTTTTTTTTTTTTATTTTGAATGTTAAGGGGTTTATTGTTTGAATTTTATTTATTTCCTTTTTCCTTTATTAGTTTTTTCTCCTTTTTTTATTTTTTTTATATAATATTAAGAGGTAATAATAAAGAAGTGTGGTTTTTATTATTGTTTATTTATTTTTTATTTTTATTAAATATATTTTTTTTTTTTTTTTATAAAGAAATTTATTTTTTTTATTTATAAATTTTTTTTTTTTTTTTTTATTTTAAAATTTTTAATTTTTTTGTTTTATATATTTTTTTTGAAAGAAGTATGTTTTTTTTTTTTTTTATTTTTGATGGGGGTTGTGTTGTGGTGGGAATAATGGGAGATTTATTTTTTTATTTTTTTGGATATATATATTGTAACCTAGTGTTATTGACACTTGGTTTACTTGGCATTATTTCTGCAGGAAAAACAATGCTATTCTTTAAAGAAATAAAAAGATAAAATAACAATAGTAATAATTGATTAATAAAGTATGCTATTCACTCACTTTGGCATGTTTTGGGTGAATAACTAATAGATTTAATAACTCAATGTCATTTTTAAAGAGAGACCATGAATAATTTAATTGAGATATTAATAATTAGAGCAAATTAATATGGTATAAAAGCTAAACAGTAATTGATTTTGGATGGGTAGAGGGGAGAGTGGATGAGTGTCTTATCATAAAGCACAATAACTTCTGGTAATTTCTTTTTGTAAAAAAAAAAAAAAAAAAAAAAAAAAAAAGAAAAAAAAATGTTTAAAGAATTATACATCACTGATTGTTAATTTAATGTATTTATTATTATTTTTTTATATTGTCAAATTACTTTGTAATCCAGGTAAATAATACTGAAAACTATATGATTGTAATAAGTTTTTCCTTTCTTTTGTTTATGTTATAATCAAATGATTATTTTTCTGGAAGAGGTCGCTAAAGTAAAAAAAAAAAACAACAACAAAACGAAACAACCAATTTCATAATCAAGATCTTTTTTTTTTTGAAAAAAAAATATAGTCTGCTTTTAGTTTTCAAGGAAGGAACAGTGCTGAAATTTGGTAACTCAATTTTTTCATTTTATTTTGCAGAAATAAATGTAATCAAAGTAAAATTTTAATAATATAATGTGTGGCTAAATTTTTTTGATAAGATATCCTGATTTTCTTTGCCATCTACCTATTTAAAGACCTTTTATACTTAAAAGTTTATTGTCTCGTGCTAAAGTTCAAAAATGACAGATGTAACTAAAAGAGTCACGAAAAATTATATTATATCTAAATTAAGGAAAAGAAGTGATTTCCAAGAAAAAATTAATTATTTATTAACTTTATGTCATTTATTGATATTTTCTTGGTATAGAAAGAGAAAAAAAAAAATAATTGAAAGAAATATTTGAAACCAAGGAAAATCAACTAGAAACATTTTCGCGCTCTTTCTCAATATTGTTTGCCTTTACAAGTAATGTAGTTACATACGTTAAAATATGTTTTATTCACCAAGAATTGTCTGGAAATAATAATAATGATAAATAAGATTAAATTATGCACCTGTATATTTTTAAAAAAAAAATAAAAAATAAAAAAAAAAATATAAACTTTCTCAGAGTAAATATAGGAAAGGTTATATACGGGGCATTCTTAAGGAGAAGTTACCGTTAAAAAATTTATAATTCCTAGAGTATGAACAAAAAACCAAATATCTTAGTGACTTAATCATAAAATTAAATGATATATTATATTATACATCAGTTGGAATTATTAAAACTTCCTGTACATGTAAATTGACTGCAGTTATTATCATAATAATCTCTCGGAAAATTGCGCATTTTCGTCTATAAGTAAGCTAGCTAATAAGTATACGTATCGTCAATAAAATCAAAATATTGTGTATGTTTATCATCTATAGTCAAATATTCATCTATGTTAGAAGTCTATTTTATTTTCTTGGATCCCAAAATTGTAGTAGTTTAATTCAAGTAAGAATTAATCTTCAATTCTGCTATATGTTTCTTTACCTAATTTATTAAATGCACAAAATAAGAGAAAACTTTTATTTAAAGGAAATAATATCATGCGTTTATTGTTTTTAAACTTGCTTCGTGAAATACGACTGGATAAAGCTCTTCACCTGAACCAATTGCTCAACAGAAAAACATTCTCTAATGATAGAGTATGCACTTATTAATTAATGATTGTTTAAAATTAAGTTATAAATGATATGTATTTTTTTGTTATATCACATAGGTTAAAGTCTGTATGGTCAAGTGATATTTAATAGCCTTGTAATGACAAAGGTATGTTTTAATATAATTATTATAGGTTAAGTTGATATTTAACACGAAAGAAAAAAAAATCTATAAAATATGTTTTAATTATTACATACAATTGTAGGTAGAAATTTTGTATATTAGATACGTAAAAGAAAAATATTTAGATATTTAAGGGGTAAAATAAATATTGAAAATTATCAGAAGTAACTAAAAAAAAAAAATGCTATAACAAAATATTTCTGGTTAAAGTTTTGAAACGAATTTATACTGTATTAATTGAGGAATTTATTCCTAATTATTCTTAAATAACACATCCACTTTATTTAGTTTAAGATAGTATGCTACCAACTATTTTGAATGTTCCTTTATTAAAATTAAAATTATTATACTTTTATTCTATGATGTCCATTGATTTCAGATGTTGATCAAAGTATACACGGTAACATAAGTTTATTATAATCAGTGTATTTACTTATCCTGCCCAGATATAGCATTGGTATATGCTTAATATTCGCATAGGTAATAATTATAATGTATTTTTTTTTTGTGGGATGAAAAATGATCTCCCCAAAAGCTTTGTTTTCCATGAGAGGAAGATTTTAAATATAATGTTCAGGTATGTTTATAGCCCAAGTGATCGATTCTCATAGATAGGACGATCAAGAATTTATCTAGCATTTAGTATGCTTCATTCGTTTAAATCCCAGGAGAGGATTGTATTTGGTGTGTGTTCGTTGTATGCCCAAGTAAGAGGCAAGAAACCACGAAAATATTTTAATGTAGTAGATTACTCTACAGACCTTCGTGGTTATTCCATATTCCTCATGTGAAAATAAAGATAGCTCCACCATGGAAGGTGTTGATTATTGTGCTTAATTTTGAAAGTTCGGGCAAGATAAAGGTTATATTGGAGGTGTTAGTTCCTCAAGATCCACTTTAGTATAAATAGTGCGTTAGTAACTAGGATCGATATCTGTATTGTGCTGCTAAATATTGCTAGTATTTGACAAGTAAATCAATGGAGAAAGTAATTAAAATTGCGTAATTTAAAACACTTATTTACTGAAGGAATATTCAAATGCAATATTTAATTCTGGTTAGTAATTAAATAATACTCATATTTAAAATTATACGTATGGATAAAATTTGTATCATAACTTAAGTTAGCATTAAGTTAAATGTAAAATGGCAAATGTAACTTCTGATAACTGGCCTATAATTAGAATAGGTTATCCCATTAAAGACCATAAATAAAGTAAATGTATTAGAAATAAATTTAATATTTTGCGTATTGCATATGATTGGATTAATCATTTAAAAAAAAAATAGTTAGTCAATAATTTTGAATAAAAGCTTCTACAAGGTTACCAAAATTTAATAAACAATGTATTGGTAATGAAATGTACTTTTAGTTAATCAATCCATATGATTGCATACAGGAGAAGTAGTAACCTCTAGTCCATAACCAAAAGAGTATACAGATTAATGTCAGTTATATTTTATATTTTTGTATTACTATGGGATTATTGAATAAATGTTCATATATATTTTTTTTGTGATAATAATAAATTATAGTCTTGTTAAAATTTGTTGTAGATTCATTTTTTTTGTTTTTATATGCTAAATATAAGTGTTTGCACAATATTTGCAAAACCTTTTCTTGAGTCCAAAATCATTCCAAATTCTTAAAAACTTAATATACCAGATAAATAAAGTTGAGCAGATCGGAATATGTCATTATATTTTAGTTTAATGATAATTATTTATGGAGTTGAAAACTTAAGACTAAACATTCACCTTTGTGTAAAGAAAAAAAATGAATTTATTCCCAAACCATTAACTTTGGTTGCACATTATTCCATTCCCATTTAGTTAAATTGTCTAAGTAATAAATCTTAGTTATATTATTGTGTTGTCATGGATGATGGAAGGACACAAAAAGCACCCTTGTCTTTTTATTATTCTGACTGAGATTCTGAAAAAAAAAAGGGCTGTTATTCAAAATTATATGTCATTATTGAATAGAATTATCATCTCTTTAAATAATATAGCAGTGGATATGAGAGATGAAGACACATTGAATTTAAGTAAAATAAATGTTTCCTATAGCCGATCAGAATGCCAGTCATATGCGACAACACAATACTGCCGAGCATTTCCTTACATGAAACAAAGAACCCTGAGATTAATATTATTATAATTATTCTTTAAATTAATAAGTGATCAATTATTGTTGTCATTACAATTGTGGCATAGCTTAAGAGAATTGAATGTACAATTGTATTATATGAAAAGTATTTTAGATCATATTGGAAAATTAATGGATATGTTGCTTTATTTTGGTTGCCTTAACAACAACCTGAAAAATTAGTGTCAAAAGTGCAAATAAACTAAAATAAATAAATGAATACTGGGTTAGAATATATATATATATTCGATAAATACTTGACTAGAGTTAGTATTTTTGAATCTGGTATCCTAGCTCATCATTGAAAAGAGCCATAGCTCGAAATGGGTCTGGGTATGGGGACAATCATAGATAAAGATTTGAATGTTTTCTCGTATAGCATTTATCATATAAAATATTTAAAAATAATAAATAAGCTTGTTTAGAAATATTGACATGCTCTTTATATATATATATATATATATATTGTGCCCATTTCAATTTGGCCTGTGGATAAATTGTAGCAATGTGCATAAAATAAAAAAGGAAAAAAATTATCATCACATTTTCTTATATAGTAAATAAAGCTGTAGGGCACCCAAGTTTAAACCCTACAGGATCAAGTTCCAAAATCCTAAGACAGAAGGAGAGTGGGGGAAATATTTGTGCTCTTTGTTTGTTTGCATTGATATAACCCAAAAAGAATAATACATACCTGGAATTATTTGATAGTTACTTTTAAAAGTTAGGATTAGAACACATATAAATAGTTGTCTATGAACATAAACTATTTAGTGAATCATTTTCATACCTTGAATATTAACTTTCTTCAAAATTGATCTATACTTGCTAAATTCTACTCTCTATTTTTCTATAACAATAATTAAGTCTAATAGTTCTAATGGTTTAATTTTAAATATTAAATTATAGTTTGTAAAAAGCATTCACATTATTTTTGATAAGCAATTTTTCTGAATGTCTTGATATCTGAGTGTGTGCTTGTATTTTGCATAAATCTACAGTTACACATATAGTAAAAGAAAAAATTGTTAAAATCATTTTTTTAAAAGAAAATTGTGTAAAGAATTATATTGTGTTAATTAAACTCACAGGTTAGACTTTTAGTTAGGAATCTTTAAAATCAGAGATAATTTGTGAAAAAGTAATTAAATTTTCTGAGGCTAGTTAATTATCAAGAAATTTATTAGTCTGGATTTTTTTACCAACAGTAAATTTGAAACAGATGATCAATTTTAAATGAGACTGGTTAATTAAAAAATCAGGTGTTTCTATCTATTGATTTGGATTTTCTTATCAACAGTAAATTGGAAACAGATGATCACTTTTAATCAGATGATTCAACTAATAAAAATCAGGTTTTCTATCTGGGTGTTCTCTAAAAAGATTCAATGATATAAAGGGCTGAAAGTCACTTAGAAAAATATATTATTAAAAACATTAAAACTGTGAAGAGAACAAGTTAAATTCTGGAAGGAGATCAGTTTGAACTGCTGTCATTTTATATATAATTTTTTTTGGAAAGTTGCATATAGTATAATGACAGGCTCAGTACACATATATGTTTTATCTGGCTGCTCCATCCATCACCCCATGCATCTGGAGAGTCAGTGCCAACAGTATTACACATATTGTGACTGATTATGAAAAGTAAGATAGAAGACATTGATTGTTCACCTGTATTTTAAATCAAAAATGAAAATAAGTAGACTACTGAAAAGTGTTAAACCATGCTATTTCAGTTATGCTGGTGACTGACTTTAAACCCAGCCAAAATTATAAAAATATGAAAGCAACAAATATTTTTAATCTAATAAAATAAATATGCTGAAAAGTAAGGAAGAAACAATTCCAGTGCCAAATGGTTCCTATGGAAACAAGTAACTTCACCATCATCATCACAGTAAAAGAATTACAAGTTCAAGCCAAGAGAAAGAATAGGACTGTTCCAGCAAACCACTGAAATTGGTAATATATGCATGTTATAGATTGGTGTATGTGGTTGCTGCAAAATTAATAAACATTCAACAAGCTGAATTTGAACACTTGGAAAGGGCTGCCTCAAGAAAATAAAAGGACTGGTAATATGAATTTTAATTATATATTTTTCTTTTTATTATATCAGGGACTACTAAAAAAACTTTAATAACAAAATTCTTTATCTTTTATTATCTCTGGACTCTAAAACCAAAATTGAGTAAAAAGCAGAATTTCAGTAATAATAGCTATAAGCTTTATTAATGATTTTATGTATTCTAAAATTATTATATGTAACCACTTATTGATGTATTTTATTTTGTCAATTGTATTATTGTGGGTCAATTCAAAATTACATAATATGTTGATATGTTAACAGGTTTTGTTTTTTGTTTAATATTTGATTCATAATGGGGATCCACACATACACACATATTAATATAATTATATTTTCCAAATGTATGGCTGTGTAGCTTAAACGTTGCAAGTGATAGAAATGTTATCTAGATATGTTAAAATAATGATTAGTGACCTCAATCATTTAGAGAGGAGATAGGTAATTTAAAGCTTATTTCTATAAACACTTTCATCTCTCTCTAGAATCTGACTAACCTTTCTTTTCTAATTAATCATTTTACTTTATATGTTAAGTTTACATTTATAAGGTTACAAAATTATGTGTGTGAAAATAGTGTCTATTTTTTGTTAATAAAATATTTTTCTTATGGATATAAAACTTTAGTTATTTACTATCTAAATTGATGCACAAACATTATTGGATACTGTCATTACAGGGAAAGGGGGAAAAGGTTAATATTATTAATATTATGATTTAAATGTGAACAACTCATCATTACTATTCATATAAATTTTCATATATATCTTTAAATAGTATGTATATTTTAGTAGTCCAGTAATAAATGTTAATTTGTTTTATTAAAAGAGGTGTTTATCTTTATTAAGAGTATTAGTTGCTTTATTCATTATGATCATTCATCATCACTGTTGAATATTAATGGTTAAGTTCTAATTTAAATATAATAAAGTTAGGCAAATAATTATGAATTTATAAAAGTTAAATTTTATGTTAGGTGTTAGTTTTAAAGCTGTGGATGGAAGTACCACTATCATCATCATCATCATGTTTTTAAATCAATGATTTATTTAAATGTATTTAATGGCCATAGATAAATAATGGTTTTCACTGTATTTGGTTATCATTTGTGAGTTATTATAAGATAATAACCACCATTCTGAACATCTACATCATTCAAGGCTCAGTGAATTGCCATCATAAATTGATAGTGTTTGATATGAGCTAGCAAGACTTATGAAAATGTTGAAATGCATTTATAATATTAAAATCTAAGTAGTAATGTTGTCTGATAAATTTTATATATACAACTAAAGCATAGGTATGTTTTTGTTTTTCTTAATGTTAGTGCAAATGTGATATGGTGCTAAAATACAAAATCCTACATCCGGTTTTAAATAAGGTACCAAAAGGGGTTCAAACCTGGTACATAAGAAATAGGTATAGAGTATAACTTTGTTTATGTTCAGATAACCTACTGGCACACTGATAGACCATATTCACTCCATATTCACTTACTATTCATCTAGATATTCACCTAATAAAACTAAGAGATAAAAAGTGGGTAAAATACTGTTGGATTTATTTTAAAATATTTTTATTAGATTACCAATGGCTCTCACCCACTATTTGGTACTTTTATTTAGGCTACAATGGCTGCCCAACTAGAGCTTGAAATATGCCAGATACCTGAAATGATCAGTTTATTATTATTTTGTCAGCATTTTCCTCTCAGGTTCCATTTTGTAAAATTACTACTGCTTTTTAATTTTAGTTACAATGTGTATATATATATATATATATATATACACATTGTAACTAAAATTATAAATTTGAATACATATATATACATCTATATATATGTGCCCTTGTCTGTAGATCATAGGTAGGGTAGAAAGGTCAATTATGAAAAAAATTTTAAATTTTAAGTTATATTTAAGTGATATAAAAGTAATAATAGATTTGTAATACAATTTTAAGCTAAAATACCTAACAGATAACAGTATAATAAAGTATTTTAAAAAGTAAACAGTTAAATAAAGTTTTAATATCATTGCTTATGGTTGTGAAAGCTGGCCATACAAAATAACACAGCTATAGACAGTTAAAATTATAGTAATGATTAGAATATAATATTTTCAGAATTAATAGTTTAAATAAATGAAAGATAATATTATAATTAGTCAAAATTAATAGGGTATATTTTTATTAATAAACTTCGGGATGGTGAGAATTATATTTAGTCCTATAAGTTTCAATTTATTTTTCAAAAATTAGAAAATACATTAGTTTTGGTAATTTAAACCGAGACATAAATAAAAGATTATTTTTGTAGAGTGAATAGACACGTGATCGTATATTACATGCTTTCACGCACACACACACTTGGTAAATAATAATAAAGTTTGTGAATTTAAAACTAGATATAATTGTCATCTATCATAAAAATTAAAGTTTAAAATATTATAGATTGTCTTAATAATTATTTTAAAGATCAAATAATAATTTTATCAAACTATGATTAAATTTAATAATATTAAGTTAAAGTAATATTCCAGACATTACGTCATAAATATTTATTTAAAAAGTACAATTTATCATCCAAAATAGAATGACTAATATTGTTCGCGCTAAAAACAAATATTGACCAATCAACGGATTTAAATTGGCAAGAAAAAAAATCTAAGATAGACAGAAGCGGGAGATGGAATGTGAAAGTTGAAGAGGAAGGTAACCTTTTTGAATTGCTTGTAACATCGAAGCTGAAAAAAGTAATATAAATTTATAAATTAATAATTATTCTAAAGTTAGTCTTGAACAGATAATATAATTTTGTATCCAGAAAGATGATTTGCTAATTTCTACGTGATCTTACCAGTGGATTTGATCAAATTTGACCATTCAGCCTACAATAAAATGGAAATACCAAGAATAATAATTGAAATAATTATTGAAAGAAAAATGAGTGAAAATTGTATAAGTTTTGTATTATTTGTGCTCAACCAGAAATTAAATCCTATAACTTGGAAAAATACAAAGGAAAAGCCGTGTGAAAATATAAGAAAGAAACTATTTGCTATCGAGAGAATCTTATGACGAACATTTGTTTTATAAGTATTTAAAGCTAAGTCATATTTCTCTATGAGAAAAATCATAATAAGCGTTCAAGTATATAGAAAAAGAATGAGGAAGAAAAGTATGTTATATTAAAGGAAAAACATTATTTAAAATATAGTTTCTAAATTAAAAATAGAAGAAAAGCCATAGTCCTGTATAAAGTGCTATATGAACTTACTAAGAGGAACCTAACATTTTTATCTTATCATAGAAAAAAGGAAAAGATATTAAATGGAAAGAATATTATTTTAAACAGATATAATTAATCACTAAAATGAGGAAAATGGATCCATGGAAATAAAGAAAAATTTATTGAATTTTTAAAATAAAGTACAAGATGCATCGAGGGAAAACCAAGCGCGCGGGGGAAAAAGCTAGCAGACTATGTAAAGGAGATCTCAAGAATAAGTGGAAAAAGATGAAGAAAATTAAGGATCATCGTCCAAGAAGAATTAATAAACAGAATTAAAAGTTTAAATTAGAACATTAAGTGACTGAAGAAAATAAAATATAATTTTTTGTTTTAGCTTTGCAATGAACGATTTTCCAAGCGAGTCCAACAAAGCTGTATCGTAAATATAGTTTTAATTATTTTTTTTTTATTGTATTTAAAGTATAAAATTTGAATTAGCTTAGGGAAACATATAAACATAAATTTTATAATAATTATATTTAAATATACGAGCTAATGGAATGAGAGAAATATTAGTATAAATAAAAATGTGTGTATGGAAAATTTTAAATACCTACTAGAAGTCCTGGAATGGAGAAGTTTACAAATACGATCCAGAGGATAGAGATCGTTGGTAATTTTAATATTATTGGTAATATGTAATATATTTTTTTTATAGGTCATCTATTAATGAATGAAGTATGAAAGATGTTAAAAGTTATAAGTACACATTTATCCAACATCAAACATATATTTAAGAGAGTAGTAAAATTTTAAATTGTGAATGCAATAAATAATCTAAAAATGATTAATAATAAGTAGCATATTAATTATGTGATTCTTTTGAGTTTTATATTGAAAATATTCAAATAGTTTATAACAGTAGAGATAGAAATATACGAGAAGTATAGTAAAGAATTTTCTTAAGAATAGCTGTATAGTTAAATAAAAATGAATTTTATTATTATTAGCAAAGTAGACAGAGAATTTGTCGATGTAATGAAGAGATGAATCTGAAGAAATCAATCAGATAGTGACTTGGGAGTACTGATGTCAAAGGAAACCAAGAGGATGTTTTATTAAACTATAAGGAATGAAATATGTGGATCATAATTATTTGTGTGACTTCAGTGTAGATAACTTCGCCCTACAACTGAGCACATATATTCTGGACAGTGTTTTTTTTACATATCTTTGAAACTTTCTGATGTGATGAAGCTGAAGAAATAGCTTTAGCATCCTTCCAATACTAGAGGCAGATAGACAGATAAAAGTCACTCCTCTATGGCGTCCTTAAATTCACTGTGCCATGATTGTCAAAGTTTTATAAAGGATAATATCTTGTTTATTTTGATCCAACGCATCTATATCTTCGCTATCTTGATTTCATGAAAATACATCGTCAGGGAGATAATTTTATAGAAATGATACATAAGATAGAAAGTAAGTTAGATAGTAGTTATGTAAGAATAGTTATTTACTAGAGTAAAGTAGAATTGTATAAGTCCAAAGTGAAAGTATAAGTATTATAAAAGATGAAGAATCATATGATATAATTTTAAAAGCCAATTGCTAAACTGATATAATTTTAAAGGAAAAACCTTAGAATTAAGTTTTAAAACAATAATAAGATTTTAAAATATTGTACGTGAGATTTAGTAAAAGAGATTGCATGTTTATTTGGAAAATGAGTTAAAGAAATGTATAACAAAAATGTGTATTTGTACATAGTGTGTGGATACTGTTAATTGCTATATAAAGTTAAGGATGGGATCAAAATTTTATCAGTAATTATATTATGATTGATAATAAAAGGAACATGAAAATATCATAAGGATTAAATTCTGTAGGATTCCATACTAACAAGAATAAGTATAATTTTGTAATTTTTGTATAACTTTACATAACAGTAAAGATCTTATAGAAATATAATTTTGAAATTATAAGGACATAATGTCAAATAGAAAAGTTTAATGGATAGAAATTTTGTGTATTCAGCTAAGCTCAAAACATGTATCCAATAATAATAATATTGTAAAATACTTTTGTAATTATTAATGGTAAAAGGGTAAAATAAAATTCGATAATAATAATGTTAAGACATCAACGGGTATAAATAAAAGTTTGTGATAAGTAAATAGGGATATCCGCTGTAAATAATGTACAAAGTGTTATTTGTTATAATGTTAATAAAATGTTATAAAATTTTATTAGTAAGCTTTGTGTCTTGGTTGTTGTTTTTCCTACACATGAAATGCATGAAATCACAGAGCACGTTTATAATTAAACATGTTTATGATTTTGCACAGGATAATAAATATTAGAAATTTTAATAATTTATTTTGTTTTATTTACATAATAAAATGAAAGAAGTATAAGTAGAACAGGTATTGGTCATGGGTTAATTGCCACAATATTTAAGTAAAATATATGCGAACGTTACCACATAACTTTTGATTATCAGATTAATAAATGTTACCACGAAAATATTTAATACATCTAGAAAGAACAGAAGATTATATTATTTTATTATTGTCATTGTTCTTATTAATTAGTTATTCGTTACGTAGTGAACTATGACATAAAATTCCCTTATCATAGTTTACTATGGCAATATGAAATCAGTTTTAATTACAATTTATGAACCTGAGATTTAGTTATTTATTTACTTAATTGATTTATCTATTTGATTTGATATGATTTGATTAATTTAACTCTATTTTATTTAATTAATTTATTTATGTGAGCTAGAATTTGTTTTAAAAATATTAAGATATGATAAAAGTTTTAAAAGTCGTAGGAATGCTATTAGTCAATTATTTAGGATAGTGTTCTTATGCCATTGGGATAGTATCTCAATGATCTCTCGGCTTGTTCCTTTGTCATTGCTCCAGGTCTCATGGGAATAATAAAAGATGTTTATGTTGATTCATTTCACAGACATAACTGTGTTTATAAAGTTCTGAGCTAGTGATTATTTTATTTAAATTATAATAATATATTTGATAGACTGAGTTAGATAACCCGGAATTATTATTAATGTTAATTATTATTGACCGGAAATAAATAAGTAAAGAAATTCCGGAATAGTTAGTATATTCTTAGCATGTTGGCATGTTGTTATTATTATGGAGCGGGGGGGAAGGTTACAATATATATATAAGTAATAAATAATTATTAGATTTGAACTTTTTTTCTTACTTTTAGCATTTTATCTTATAAAAACAAATTTATTTAATAAATTTGGTCAAGAGAAATAAAAGAGTTTCAAATGGGAATAAACGATTTGGTTTATTACCAAAAGTTATGATGTCTCATTAATGTATTTATATAATTTGTTCAAATAAAGTTTAACATATACTAAATTATTTATTTAAAAAAAGTAAACTTATTTATAAAACTGAGAATTAAAATTAAGAGGTAAAATATCTTAATCAGCATCATTTTTTAATTGCAAAATTTTATCAATAAATTACCACAGGAGACATAAATAAATTTGTTCAGTTTTGTATAATATTCTAATTTAATATAGTATAAGTTTTTAAACAGAAAAATTAAATTACTATATGATAAAGGAGGAATTGAACTAAATATAATTTTTAACACTAGTATAAATGAAAATAAAAGTAAAAATATTTTAATCTTATTTTTAGAGGTAAACATATTGGATATGAATTCTTAAGATCTGAGTTGAGGGTGGGACTTGTGGGCATAAAGCTGTTGAGACTATAAATAAAAAGAATATTTGAAATAATAAATGGCTATATTTTTTTTTGAATGGAAAATTAACTAAAAAAAGGTATCATGATATTAAATTTAGAGTGAGGTATAAAGCAATATTACTGAAATTTCCATATTTCTCAATGTAAGGCTGATGATAAACATTTGTTAGCACAATGGTACTTATATTTTATCAAACATTATTCCTCAGCATCATATTCATAGATAGTATTATTACACGAAGACCATTAAAAGATTGAATTTTTATTTTTGAAGACTTTAATGCACACATTGATAGAAATCATAAATTTTAGTTCAAAGTTATTGGACATAATGGTATTGGCTTTGTGAGTGCAAATAATCTACTCCTATTCATTTTCACAACACTCTTTATGAAGAAAAATTGTTGCAAAATAACTTAGATGTATTCAACACTCAAAACAACCATATCTTATAAGGTACAGTATAATTAAAAATCGAATGGAGAAGTTCATAATAAACAAGCATTTGTAAATGAAAATTGTTGACCAGAACATAGACTTATATGTTTCTTGACTAAACTGAAAGTTACATTAAAAATTAGGTATCATTTTTACTTGTTAATAAAACATTTGATATTTATTATTTAGAAGTAGCTATAAAATATATTTAACTATAAATATTCCAATTTGGATTTTTAAACATGTTGTGTTATTAAGGTATCGAATCCTTTAAAATATATAAATAAAATTACAACTTTTTCTGGAATAATCCCCCCCAAAAAGAATTTTAATTAATTCTCTGATCATGACTGTATTTTTAATGGCTTAATTAAAAAAAACGCATAGCATTTCACATATGTTAAAATAGTAATTTTAAAAACAAAAGTTCATCAACTGGAAAGCAAGCTCAAAGTTATTGATGGATTAAACATCAAAGAAAATATAGTCATTTTTTGGTCATGATCACATGGATCTTTTAATTAATAGAACATTTAGATCTGTAAAATGATGTTATAATTTTATTAATCATGATGAGATATTTTTATGTGACAATCATAATATTTAAAAATAGTGGAAAGAGGATTTTGATCATCACTTAACTAATAATACAGTAATTGAAATGAAAACTTATGTCCTATATACATTTAGATTGGAAAAACACATTCATCTTAATGAAATTAAAACAGATTTTTTAATCTTAAAAATAAAAAATGCATAATTTTTTATATTTAAATAAGGTTTTAAGTATGACAGTGTTGTGTTAGCTTCAAATTTTGAAAGTTTTAAAAATATATAAATTCATAAAATATGCTCTATTATTTTAAGGATGTTTCTATTTTAAGCCAATAAATATCACATGAATCACCATTTGTTATGCTTGCTCTCAACTGTTATTAAAACAGGCAAAACTCTCTATAGGTATTGCCACTCAGTGCAATACATATAGAGATGTTTCTATTCTTATAATTTATAACAAAAATAAAGAGGGTCAAAGATTGCAGTAATTGTCAATATTATGTACCAGGTAAAATAGTAATTTCAAGAATTTTGATTTTGTTGAATACGCTGTTTCTAGTCATAAATAAATATTTACCAGAATCTCACATTATTTTTCCAAAAATTAATGTACATTATAAACATACTTTCTGTCACTAGAAAAATCCAAGAAAAAATTCAGAAATAAAGTTTCACTTTTATTGATTGGATCAATTTGCTTGACTACATTAATTTAAAATTTTTTATAACAGTGTACCAAACTAGAGGATTGTTCATAAGAGTTTATTGATAAATCTAGAGAAAATGGCATTATTTCAGGTGTAAAATACGAACATTTGAAATAAAAACTAATGTAAATCAATGTTGTGTAAACTATCTGGAAGTTTATTTTCAATCATTTATTTGGGATTATTAATAGTCTGTTTCATAAAACAAATATCAAAAGGCCATATAGATTTTATTTGACCTCATTAAAATCAATCAAAAAATTTATTAGCTTGGTTTTTAGAATTACAATAAGCTGATGATGTTTACATAAATTTTGATGAACAAAACGTTAATAACATCAAAGAACCCATAAGACTTTTATCAGAAATGATGAAAAAAATCTTAAACAACTTTACTTTGGATAAATACCAACTTGAAACTGAATCATTTAAGTTATCTTGATCATATTTTAGAAAGAAATTCAGGCTTTCGTATTGATGATAACATAATGTATCTTTGATGAATTTAACAAATTTTAAAATATAGGATATTTAATAATGATATAATTACCAAATAAAATTAGTTGCTATTTTGCAAAATTTATTGTATTCATCTATTAACATAATGTAAGGCAATAAAAATTCATCAACTAATGTTTATAAGTTTTAAAATATGTTAGGAAGATCCCATTATTGCTGTACATATTCTTCTGCTTTTTCAATGTGTAATTATTGGATACCCTTTTGTAAAAGCACATTTTCATCACATAAAATATAACTGGAGTAGTTTTCATAAAAGAAAAGGAATGCTTGCTTACATTTAAAAAATTTATTGCAGAATCATTCTAAAAAATTACATTGTTTTTATTGGTAAGTTATATGTGGATCTACAATTAGGCAAGGTATTAAAATCTTTCACATATAATTTTCACAGCAGAAAATGTTAAATGAATAGAGGATAGATTCCTTGTGTGATCTAAATGGAAGTATTTATATTTCACAGATTGGTTTTATAGTATCTCTATATTGGATTTTTTTCTATCTGGAATTAAAAGCGGCCATATTTATTTATGATTAACTGCCAAAAATATTAATGATGATTATTAGATTTGTTTACATCCAGAGTTATATAAAAGTTTATGAAGTTTAATACTGATTACATTCATTAAGAGTACATGGCTGATTAATCAAGTTGCTGAAATCTTTCAAAATAATTTCAGATGTTAAAATACAACAATACAAAATATTAAATAAACAGGATAATGAATAAGTATATTGTAAATATAGACAGATTTGTCATTGCAAAATTAATTTTTAGTATATTATTCTTTGTTTTGTCTTTCTATCCATAGTTATTTGCAAATGTTTGCTGTTGGTACTAATGAGGATGAAGAAATCAAATAAAAGTTAATTATTGGAAATATCATCAGAGCAAATTAATATTTATTTTTGTTCCCTCGGTATTAATTGATATATTACTGTGATTGTGAATCATTTAAATATTATGTTATTATTATTCACAATTAATTGTTAGGAATAAACCATATTTATCTCTTTTAGATATTTCCTTGATCCAAACATCTAATGTTGCTACTTTTCCTGATAATCCATAAGTTTTCACTTATGCTTTTAATATATTTTTTTCAAGTGTCATAGCATCGGCCGGGACATGAACCCGCAACCCGGGCAACTGCTTGTAAGGCAGTCATGCTGACTTCTCGACCACCAATGCAAGACTATGCTTTTAATATTTGTGCTTTTAAAATAAGGTATATGAATACTTTTTAAACTAATTTTTATTCAACTTTATTTCTAATGTTACAAAGTTTTACAATGTCCAATTTAATATTACACATTGTTTTTTAATCAATTCATGCATTTTTCAATTATTTGAGGTGAGTTTCAGCTATAAATGGCTATATAAAATATTTTCATCAAATGACATATTGAATCATAATCTAGTGGTTTTTACTACCATCTACTTTTGATTGTCAGCCATTACAATAGATGATATCATTAGGTTTTTGGAAAATGAATACCATAATTTATTTTTATCTAATGTGATTGTCAATATAAAAAATGAAGCAATGTTCAACCATACATTCATTTTATCTTCCAGAAAACCCAAATAGTGTCACAGGATAGAATCACCAAGCATCTTAGAAAAAAATACCATGACTTTTTGCTTTCAAGCTCAGAAGTAATAACACTTAACTTTACCATGCTCATTGATTTATGCTGGTGAGTAACTCATCCTTATTTATCTAATACAATAAAATCTGCAATATCAAGAATATAATGATCAAACATTAAAAATATTCACCACATTAAAAAATAATACTAGTAAGAAGCTTCTTTTTTGCAATCTGACATATATATTCTATTTTTGTTTCCTTTGAAATTTCATAAAAAACAATAATTAATCTCATTTTCTTTATACATAATTATTCATTATTTTGCTCATTTTTGCAAATAATTTAAATAAATCGCACATAAAACAAAAATACTGCAAAGAAATAAAAGAATCAAATCCACTTTATAGTTATATACAAAATGAGGTATGATCAAAAATAAAATATTAAAAAGTAAAATTTTAAAACTGTTTATATCTTGGAATTGAGGGCATATTTTTTCTTTTGGTTTCTATACTGAAGTTTTTTTTTACCATGATAGAACTATTTTTCTGATGTAATTTGCTTTAACAATATACTTAGTTATCTTTTAGTTATCTTTTGAATATGCAATTATTAATGAGAAAGATAAAGTAAGTTGGATGTTTGTAGCATTTTAGTCCCTCTATACACTTGTTTTTATTTTAATCGTTACTTTTATAAATTAATTGAAAATTATATATATATCACAATATTTGTTTATCTAGCACCATGTTTTATTTGTAAGTCATTAGGGAATCATCCCTCTACACATGCACTGTAAGACAAGGAATATTCTCATTTTCTAAATATAAAGTCTTTGAAAAGATAAGATGAATCCACCCTATCTTTTTTACCTAAAGATATATGTATAGGCAAATCTTAAGCATTTAGATATGAGAGCACGAAGATCTTAATTAATCAGTTTCAATTCCATTTACTATATATTAATAAATGATGTTTCTGAAATTTTTACAATTTACTGCACATCAGTATTAGAAGTAATATTAAATATATAAATACAGTAGCAAGTTATTTATTTATCTAGTGTCCCATATTTTATTTGTAACAGTCATTAAGGAATCACTCCTCTACACATGACTAAATATTTGTAATATTATTAATTTTACTGCTTTTTAATGTTTGATCAAATCTGGATACTATTTTAACAAACAAGCTTTTGTTAAAAGTAACGTGCGATATGATACTTATGAAATGATCTTAGGTTAGGTTACAGGTTTATTAAATATATATACTGATAAAATCAACATGTAAAGATAAGTTATTAAATACGTATGATAATAAAGTCAGCATACGAAGAGAATTTATTGTCATTTTTAAACGTAATTAAATATAAAGCAACTTTATTTTGAAATTTGTTTTCTGTTAATATCCTATGCCATGTTCCATATATAACTGATTTTTTTTTCAATCAGTTGATATCTAATAAATAAAATAATTTCATTTTTTTAAATAAAGTTCTTAATTTTTTTTTTTTTTTGTATTTTAATAATTTTTTAAAGAAAAATATTCATAAGAAAAAACAACTTTTAAATTGCTCGCAGCAGAGGAAAAACTACAAAAACAGTGAAAAAGACATTGCTTGCCATGTTTTCAATTTTTAATTTATGAGCATTTGAGAAATTTTCTCATCTGGTTTTACTTTTAGCTAAGAATAACTAAATGCTCATTTATCAGCTGCAGTAGATAGTTAAGCTATTGGAAGCTATCTAAAAAAAATTCTTAAGACTGATTAGAACATGAATAATATTTTTAAAAAGTTTTTTTTTCTCAAAGTAATTTTTTTAAAAAGTTTTACCCAGCTTGCATTCGAATTGCAGTAACAAAGAAGCAGCGCTACCTATGAACTACTAACGTTACTTATATATCTACATGCGTAATATAAATGTTGTGAAAATACTTTACTCAGCTATTCTAGAAAAATAACATTAAAGTTGTAACTTATCAAACTCTACACGGCATCAATTAAAAAATAAAACAAAATTAAATATAAATGCACTCCATAAATAATCAAGTGAAATCATTACATTAAACAATATATATATACATTCAGAAGATTAATAACTTCTACGTCACTTTTCATTTACTTGTATTTTATTTAATAAGCTATAAATGAAAATTAATATCATGATTGGTAAGTAAAAATGTGCAACACTATCTAAAATGTTAAACATTTTAATTATTTTTGAATTACAATTTAATAGCTGAGAATAAACGAAGCAGCAAAAGATTAATTCGAAAATAAAATTATAAATAAAACATGCAAATTTAATGCGAAGATAATAGTAATATAAAAAATTACTCCTTCAATCATTTATAAATATACATGTAAATGTGTAAACACTGTGTGTTATATATGTATAGAACATCTACATTCAAATAAATTTTCTTTCTAAGAGTCACACTTAGGGTTAAAAGAGGGTGAAAATGTAAAACTATTTATGTCAGATATTTAATAATAACGTGAAAGGCTGAAACCTTTGACAGAAGCGCCTTAAAAATGCTTATATGACAGCCAATCAGATGTAATAATGACTGCATAGGAAACTCTCAGGTCAAAACACAAGGCAGATATTTAAAAAAATAATATCGGTATACTTTTTCAGTACTTGTTAGTCTTTACGACAAAGAAGAAATTGATTCAAGTTGTTGTTTACTTTTAATTATAGTTTGTCTGGTTTTTTGATAAGTGGATAGGATAGAAAAGTCTCTCATAAATATTAGAAGATATATCCAATGATGTAGTCAATTAAATATTATTGATAAAAAATATTCTCTTAAAAATATTTTTTGATGAACATGAATATTTATGAAAGATTCAAATTTCATTTATATTATAAAGAACATTTTTTGGGGGTAAATAAACTACAATGAAAGCTACAATATATATATTGTAATCTCAATATTTATATTTATCTGTCTTCAGTCCAATTATTTGCCTACTATCCACTTATTTGTATATTTATTCATCATTCATCTACCTACTTATTTAACTTCTCCCATGTTTTGCAATTCACCAGCCTGGTAACTTATCATTTGCATAGTTGTTGAATATCTGCTAATCTGACAAGTTATCTATGTACTTACTCTTCTATCTTGCCATTTATTTTCCTTCTTATATATTATTCCACTCTATTCAGATAACACATTACTCTTTTATCTCTCTATTTATTTAAATAAAAGGACAGGTAGATTTATCAATTCTTACCTATTCCTGTAAATATATATGCATGTATTTTTTCATTATCTATCTCTATACTATCTTTCTTACAATTTATCTACCTATCTATTTATTGATGTGTATGTTAATCCATTTGATTATCTATTGAATTATCAATCAACCTATCAAAGATGCTACTTTCTAACTATCCACTTATTTGTTTTCTTAGCTTAAGTTATTCCTTTTTGTATTTTTATCTAATTCACCTATTCTTTTTTATTTGCTTATCTATTTGCTGACTTATAAGCTACATCTTCCTACATGCTTTGTCTGCCTTTCTATTTTAGTCATCTATTCTGTACATCTAAATTGTCATTTGCCATACCAATTTTTTTTCTATGATTGCTTACATTATCCTTCCAATAAACACTAGCTATCATACCTCTCAG
Source organism: Epiperipatus broadwayi (assembly GCA_028023455.1). Classification (NCBI taxonomy): domain Eukaryota; kingdom Metazoa; phylum Onychophora; class Udeonychophora; order Euonychophora; family Peripatidae; genus Epiperipatus; species Epiperipatus broadwayi. Next base: position 114,656 of record JAQFVV010006704.1, read on the forward strand.
TCTTATTGCTTTCTTTCCTAGCTACACACTCTTCTATTTTGTCTATTAACTCTTCTCAATTGATTAACTGATATGCAAGCCTTCTTTAATTGTCTGATTTAACCAGTTATCTTTCTTTTTCTGCCAATATATCAAAACTGCAAAACACTTCCACTTGACTGAAATTTTAAACATACTACCATGCTGAGTTATCTTGCTTTTATGTTCAACCTACTAAAATATGTACATCATTTTTACCCATTTTTATTCATCTTCATACTTTTTATGTAAATCTACAGAACTTCTCAACTAATCTGGTTTTTTTAAAACTAGAACTGTTCTGCTAACATTTCCCATTTGTATAGTTCAGCCATTATTTTATTCTGCTGTATGTTTGTTAAATCATTTTATTCTGCTGAAGGTCTGTTAAACATTTAAATATGTGTTGTATGCATATAATGTAACTGCTTACAAATATCTAGTCCATTTATTCTATTAAAGTGCTCCGGTATATAATAGTGCATACCTGATATGTTCACTTGTCCTGTTTTATCTTCTTGTCTCTTTGCTTTACAACCATTCTCTACCCAAAAATAACTTTGATCACTTATTTTCCGCTTAACTATTTTTACCTATTCTAAACTAATTACTGTACTGAATTGATTTAGCAATATACCCTCTCTATATTCTATACACATTCAAAATGCATACTATTTTTAAATACTCAGATCTATTTACTTTATTAGGTTACCTTCCTCCTTTTCCTCCTTATTCACTATTCTTTATTATATTAATTAAAAACTTTCACCATTGACTTGAAATCTTTTTTGAGTTCATGAGAGAAACACTGCACTTCTCATTACAGGGTTTTTGTATTTAGTGTTTGAAAAAATACTTTGTAAATTATTTGATATGCATCTCTTCAGCATATTATGGCTATTTGTTATATTTTCTGCATTATACATTTATTATGCATTTTTATTCTGAGTATCACTGTCTTGTCTTGATAGTTGCTTTATCTAACTACCCATTTAATTATTTTGCATAACCACTTTGTTTTACTTTTATGATCTGCCAACAGCAAATATGACCACTTTATTTATATATTTCATGAGCCATACAAGATGACAATGATTCAACTTGTCATGTATTACACTTACCTTTGTCTATACTTGTCCTGACTTCCTGCTAGTTATCTACTTTATATACTGTTCTATTTCACTCATAAAATATATAAATTATTCAGTGTGTTTGCCTTCTCACAATTTCTTTATGCTTATATTTTCTATATGATCTAACAATATTGCCCATAAAACTTACTAGTCCAATCTATTCTCAGGATTTGTCAAATAGTTACAACTATTTGCTACATTCTACAACACTTCTTAGTTCCATATTTCTTTTTTGACTGCCTTATTTGTCTACATGGTTTTCTTGTCTCTCTAGATTCTCCTTTTCCTACCATGTCTTCTTGCTCTCTCTATCTACCTATCTAGTAAGCTCACTTTTTCTGCCTACTCAGGCTCTTTACTTATTTTTTTTAGTTAATTAACCATTGCTTTCATTTATTTTCTAATCTGTCCACCTAATCCATCTACAATCACATAACTGATCAGACCTGAATTTCTTTTTGCTATTTCAACATCATTTACCTACTATATTTACTTTCTCCTTTTTTATGAAACCATTTTCTGGGTATATGTAAAAGGTACAACAAAATCAAGTATACAATATTGACCAAAAAAAGATTCCAAAAAGTTTGCAATGTTAATGAAGGATATAACTAAAACCTGTCCCTGATCAATACTATATTCTCATTTTTAAACAATAAAGCAAATCATATATTGCATGATATTGCTTTTATAAGCTTGTATTTATAAATATATAATGTATGGAGTGTATCAATTGCTCAAACAAGCTCTTATTGATAAGCTTAAAACCAATTGGTCTAGGGATGGGAATATTCTAGATAAAGATTTTAAATATCTTTCTCTTACCACACTTATCAGTAAAAGCTTGTTTGAGCTATTGGTACACTCCCTATATTGCACACACACACACACACACATATATATATATATTGAAATGAACAATCTATTATTCATTTCAATAAATATATATATTTTAAGCAAAATAATATGCAAATTTGTTTAAAAAAAGAACTGAAACAAGGTTCAAGAGAAAACTTAAGTTTTTGATATATAAAAAAAAACAGTTTTGTTTTTTTATTGATCAGATTGGAATACAACTTCAGTGAAATCCCAGAATTTCATTTCCACCTTGTAAATAAAAAAAAGGAACACTACTAACAGTTAGCTAGATCTAATATGAAACATTTTTGAATCATATTTTGAATAACTCTGGCTGAAATGAAGAATTAGCACTGATTTAAATGATAGGTAGAAATTACAAGGATATACTATCATCCTAAATGGACTTTTAATATTTTGTCAGAAAGAAAGGTGACAATTATTTTATTTTGCGTGAGTCTTATATTTAAAGAATGATTTGTACTTTATTTTAAATAATTTAGATTTGCAAATAAGACATCATCTGGGTATTATTTTGAAAGAACCTGTCAATTAAAAAAAGAAATGAATTTATAATAACTTCTCTTTATTTGTTAAAATTTGCCTAATATAATAATAGTTAACGTAATTATTTTCATTAGTCACATTCGTTCATGGTTAATTACTGAAAATTGGATTTTGTGTAGATGGATTTATATATGTGCTGTTGCTTGTTCAATGTTTATTAGTTTACATATGGTCAATCCATATACAAGAATACATTCCTATTAATTTATTGAGCTAGGGATCAATCCCAGAATGAGTCATCCCTGTTAGTATAAAATTAGTTTTAGGATCAAAAGGCCACTCTTTGAAAAGTATTTTATAGATGATTTATACAGTTAGGTTTAGGACCAAAAGGCCATCCCTTTATAATTATTATTATACATGCAGTTATGTTTAAGAATAGAATCTAAAAAAGATCATTCGTTGTTGTTGTTGTTGTTGTTATTATTATTATTATTATTATTATTATTATTATTATTATTATTATTATTATTATTATTATTATTATTATTATTATTATTATTATTATTATTATTATTATTATTATTATTATTATTATTATTATTATATAGTGCTGATGTCTATCGCATATAGAGCATATGTATGTGTAAATATCAGAAGACGTGAGTCAAATAAATGTTTATATTTCTCAATTTATACATGTGTAGAATTATATTTAAGTTTATAGAAAACAAGGTTTAAGGTATGGCAAATGTATTATATTATCTATGAATATATTAATGTTATGATGTATAAAGATTAAAGGAATTTGTTAAAAAAATAAATTGCATATCAATTAATGATTATACTTTGTAAATAAATTGTTATATAATTTGTTAATTTTATTAAAGAAAATAAATTGTACACCAGTTAATAAGTACACAAGAAAATAAATTATTATTACATCATTTGTTGCTTTGTTTATGTAAGGTTGCATGGGCTACCATCATTCATAGGGAGTAACTTATATTCTTTGTGATTTAGCCTGACATTAAACATAGGGCTGTCTAATGATTACATTATTATAATGAATAAAGTATTGTTTTAAATATACATGTACTAGATTATTTTCTGTGCTTAAAGCCAGGTGGTGCCTGTGTAATCTATATATATAAATAAATTAATAGAGAAAATGTAAAATGCTGAAATGTACTTAGTCTGACCATTAGAATATATATAATTGTTTTTTGTATAATATTAGACATAGTATTAAATTTATTTTTAAGCATTTTCAAAAGCAAATTATTGATCAATATTGTATACTTACTTTTGTCTCAATCTAATAAAATGAAGATTTTTGTGAGTTATAGATATAAAGAAATGTAATCTGAGCACACCCATGTATAATTTATTGCAGTAAAATTATATACCAATGCTTCATAGGTCACATTCATCAGCAACTAGGTAATAAATATTATAAAAATTGTTGTAGAGGTACTGTAAACATCAATGTATAATAATAATAAACATTCTATGGATAGGTAGAAATAATGAATACCAGAAATTATTTAGATTAATGATTTTTTTAAAAAAAATTCTTCCAAATAGAAAGTAATTTCCATGTATCATCATGTTTGTTGCTACAATATTGCCATCTAAGGATATCAATGTTGGAAAATGGTACATATGGATAGTATTCTGGTGTTAAAAGAATCATTTCTATGACCTGTATTCAAACCATGGAGAGATAGTTATTTTTATGATCATCATCTCTTTTAGAATTGGTGTGAAGATTTTCATACCTACATAAGAAGCTTTATAAATGCCTCATGAAATTTCATAATCTCCCATGGAGTTTAGAAAATGTTTTCACCAATCCCTCTTGAATCCCATGAAGTTTATAAAATTTCATGTGACATTTTTAAAGCTTCTTATGTAGATATAAGCAATCTTCACATCAGCATTAGAAGAAATGAACATGACAATGCAGTTAAGCACCACTCATCATCAGCAACACTATTTCTCCATGTTGTCAATACCCTCTGTCAATGTCAGATTAGAGAAACAATTGGTATCCTTAAGTCCATATTGTATCAACAAACATAATGATATACGCAAATTACCTTCTATTTGAAAGAATTTTTTTAAAAATTCATTGATCTAAATAATTTCTGATAATTATCATTGCATTTACAGTAGAACATTGATTATTATTATACATCAATGTTTATAGCATATCTACAATTGTTTTTATATTATTTTTTACTCAGATGATGACCAATGTGGCCCATTGGTATATATTTTTACTAAATAAATTATATATTAATGTATCCAAATAGCATTTAATTTACACATATATATATATATATATATATGCTTTTTGTATAATATTAAACATAGTATCAAATTTATTTTTAAACATTTCAAAAAGCAAATCCACAAACCCAGGCATAAGATATTATTTTTCCAAAGTATTGATAACCATAATCTAGCATAAATTACTAGTGTCTTCACTAATTTTACAATGAGATATTTAATTTTTAGAGTTTAGCATTTTAATTAGAAAACTGCTTTATTAAATTTAAATTCTTGTTTATTAAATTTAAATATTGATAAATTCTTATATCTGTTGGAATCATATTTGGTTTATATAAAGAAATGATCTTTCTTATGACTAAGAAAGATTTACTGGGCAAGGAAATGAAAGTTAATCAAAAGGTTAGAGTTGCTACTAAATAGGAAAAGATGTTAATATTATAAGATATTGATAGGTAGACAGTTGAAAAACATATAGAAATAACAAATTACTGGAATGTATTATTTTCTTGAATATTCTTTCTAGATAAGACATTTAATTTGTGTTGCATATAGGCTAAATTTTAATTACTTTATTCTCATTATTTTGCCTAAAACATCACAGTAGCAGTGATCATTTATAGTTTCACAGCAGTCATTTTCTACTTGGGATATTCATATCTCCAGGATGTGAGAACTGTAACATTTAGGATTGCATAAAAAATTGAATAGTAACCGAAAAGGCACATGCATCAATTAGCATAATACAGTTACATTCTTTATCAAACCTATTTACAGGTCATCCAACATGACATCACAAAAATATTTACAGAGTTATCAGCTATTGTTGTTACATGTAATTGTTTAATAAATATTTGATCAATATATGTTTATCCATGTGCCTTGTGAATATTTCTGTTGTAGTTATTAATTTTCAACTGTATGTAATGCAAAAAATTAACATTTTTTATTGTATGTTAAAATTTTGTTTTCCAAAATAAAAGATAATCATAAAAATTATGGTGGTAGTTAGTGTAGTGTCCTTAACATATTCGTTTTTGAAGTTTAATTTACTTTTAAGCTGTATGAATATGTATTTATTTGCAATTTGATGTGGCATCCAAGTTCATTTCCAAAAAACACAATACAAATAATGTGGTGATAGTTTTAATGTCTGTACACATTTGTGTTAACCACTTAATGTAATAATATAGAATATAACACACTGTTTATAAAGAAGTTAAATTTATTCATAACCTAGTAAAAATATATAGTTATAAAAAAATTATATGACATTCACAACCAAAGGAATTCTGATCTTATGCTTACAGAGCATTTTAAAAAAAGCAACACTTGACGAAAAATAGCATCAGCTGTAGAATCGGGACACAATGCAGTTTAATTTACATGGTATGTTGAATGAATATATAATTATTTAAAAATTTTATAAAACAATTGAAATCAAAACATTGCTTGACAACCTATATTAAAGTTCCTTTTCATTAAAATAAAAATGGTGGCACTTTTGATGTTAGTACAAATTTATATAACTCTGTTTTAATGTAAAACTGTTTTGAATATATATATATGTGTGTGTGTGTGTTGAATTTTAAAATGTATCAATTTATTTATTTTTTTTATATATAAAATCAAAAAGTTTGCAATTCTAATGATTAATATTTATCTTCAAATGTAAATAGAAAATATATTAATCTTTCAGAACTATTTTTTTGTTGGATTGGATTTATAATATATAACATTTAAAAACTTTTGTTGAATAATTATTTTTTAAAAAATTCTTTATCATTCAGTGGCAAACAAAAAACCCTCAGCAGCTTTAAGCGCTAGGATGGTTATCAACTGAAATCTTTTGATAGTTTTATAAATAGAAAAGTGGACTTACACATTGAAATACAATACTGACTCCAATGTTCTATTGCTTTTAACAAGTTAAAAGAAGGTATTTCATCATAGGGAAATAACTATTATTTAGGGTATAAAAGTGAAACTTGGATACCATATTGATGATATAAATATAAATGGATTGTAGAAATTTAAAAATTCAATGACAAAATCATAAACCAATCAATATGTTCTTCAATTTTTTGGATATGATGTTTTAGAGTATACTATAGCAAAATCACCCTTTCATTGGATTGGACACATAAAATAAATAAACAATTTAAGACTTCCTAAAAAATATTTTATGGTGAACTTTAGTATAATTTTTGTGAGAAGTGTATGTTCAATCTTATTATAAAGATTATTTCAAAGACATTTAAAAAAGTATGATATTGTTTGTTTCTAACAAGAAAATATAGCAGAAAACACAGTGGGGAGCTACAATTAGACATTTCATTGAGTATTTCAGAAAAAAAATTCTGCTGAAGAAATTAAAAAGACAGCATTACAAAATAGCATGTTCTATATGTGATCATATTTGTGTTTTATAGTCATAAGTAAAACTCATCTGCAGAGCAATTTTTTCTTGGAGTTGGAATGGATATATTTATTTACAAATGGCTCCTATATGCATATATGTAATAGTTTGTTTTTTTTTTGTTTTTTTTAGAAAATATTCAAAGAACCTTTAATTTTTATTATGAATGTTTTACAAGTAATTCATCAACATGGAGTTATTAACAATTTTATTTGATAACCAAAATCAAGCAATGTTGATTCTATGTTAAAAGTTCATTTTCAATAAATAAATGACAGTTTTAATATCAGAGCAATGCTACATAGTTCAATTTTGATACAGAAATATTGTTTTTAGATTCATAACAGGTTCTTAATTAGTGTGTTACAACTGTATAAAATATAAAAGTAAAATATTTGAAATTTTTGACATTAAATTTTATCTATCAAATAACAGAATAATAATTGTGATTTAGACATTTTTGTATACATACCAATTTTTGATAATAAAAAAAAAACTTCAATTTTTGTGATGTATTTTTCCCATTTAGTAAAGCAAAAATTCAAGTAAATGTAAATAATTAATACATTTAAATATTTTTTTACTTAATTTTCTTTAAAGCAAAATAGGAATTTACAAATAGATATGTTTTTAGGCATTTTTTTTATTATCATCTTTATGATGAACAAAACAGTGATGCATCATTTTATTATAATACAATATTATTTTCAAATACCTGCCCTTACTAATGCAAAACTTCTTTGTTATCAAATAAATATAATTAATAAATCTGGATTTTATATATTTTTTATGGAATATGTTCTAATTTATTATGCTTAATTTAAATATTTTTCATTTTATTGATGTAATTACAGATTGATATCAGAGTTTGTAAACTATCCAAAAATTTTCTAAATCTGACATGGGGTTTAAATCCAGGCTTTTAGATGATTAATAGTCTACTTAATTAGGTTTTTAATATCATTTTTTATTACTTTTACAATGCTTTTCAAACCCCATCATTAATGATTTTGATTGCCCCTGCAATCTTCTTCAGAACTGTTATAAATACAATACAAATACATGAATACAAATATACATGGACATATAAAGTTATATTCATGTATTGGTATTGTGTTTGTTATAATTCTGAAGAGGATTGCCAATCAAAATTGTCTATAGTGGGGTGCAAAAAGCATTGTAAAAGCAATAAAGAATGTAAATGATATTAATATTATATGGATTTGGCAATGCAATAAGAAAGATAAAGTTATAATTAAGGTTTTTGTATTACCTATAAGGAATAGGCTTAAACTTATGATATATACACACTATTCATTTATTTTATTATTTCACTGCTTCTTAATATCTTTAGTAAACTATTTATTTACAGTTACAACATATAAATTGAAAATAAGAGCAGCATAACAATTATAGTCATAATATGAAAGGTACGATTCATGTAAATAGGATACCAAAGAATACACAAATAAAAAAAGACTGGGATTCACTGCTCTGCAGGATTGCGACATATATTAACATCTTTAAATTTTATCAAGTGACTATTAAACTCTTGAAAAAAAATTTTCAAACAAGATTGCATTTTGATGGAAGTATATTAATAGTTTTTATTAGTCGTTCATTAGATTGGAGATTATCGACTTACAATAATATTTCTCTAGTGTAATTTTCATTACACCACTCTCAGGAAAGGGAGGAACTGGTTTCTATCCCCTTTTAACACTTTGTGGTAAAGTTCATCAACAACATTTAAAATGAACAAATAAGAAAAGAAAGTTAATTGAGAAAAAGGCAATTGCACAACATTTAAAAAAGATGTATTTATAAATACCTATAAATATATATTAAATTCATATGCTTTTAATCTTATTTGTTTAAAAGTATTTACATCCCTGCTTGTTTTGGTTGAGTAGCCAAGTAGCAGGCTCTGGTGGATTTGTCTTCCATTCTCACTTCCAGTGCACGAATTGGTAAACTATTTAGCAATAAACCATACTATTTAGTTTGTACCATTTACAGTAATTTTATCACCAAATAGGCCAGAAAGTTAAGATAACGCAATGATTAAACTTTTATAAATGGCGTTAATGAGAATTATAAAATTACCATTTCTCTTCCATTTAATAAATCATTAAATTCTTTTATTAACAGCTTTGTATTAAAAACAAAAATAAATCACGTGGATGAAATAAACACAAATGTGAGCATGTATGTATGCGTGTTGGTTTAATTTTTATTTTCAATCATAAATTTTTTTAATGGTATTTAGGCTAATAAAGAAAAAATAAAATAAAATAGTACGCCTTTAATTTTTGGGATCTAAAAAAAAACTTAGATCCTATAAAATAATCATAAAGGTACAAGATAGATAAAAGATTATTGTATACAGAACATTAATTGGCATATGTTAAATAGGTTAATATTTTAGTAGGTCAAAATATATACTTCGTATAAAATTCATCATCGACATACTCAGTATTATTATTTTGCTTATTTTATGAATTCATCCATAAATGTATTTATATCAGTGCGTCTGATTCATAAAATAAAAAGATGCTGCTTTTTATTAATAATTACTTCTTTTATACATATAATAGTTTTATATTTTCAATATTTTATAAGATTATAACAAACTTAGCCGCATATGTGTTAAATTTACTTTTTCACAAAATGACGTAATCTTGTATTTATTTATTCCAGCTGGTAGATGAATACAGCTTAATTGATGTTTCCAGAATGCTATGCTCTGATAATGGTTTTCTCCACTCATGTGAGAACATGACTTGATCATGCATATAAACATTAGTGGGAAAATTGTTCGAATTAAATCCAAATAGTATTAAGATTAAATGCTGTTGTTTTTCAATATGGCGTGACAGTAAATTAATGATATAGCCTATATAATAATTTTGCCTCATTGGAATACATTTTTGAATGAAATGTGTAAAATAATACAGTATTAAATTATGCTAAAACAATAGATCAAAAATATTTGTAACAGCCAATACAATCTTTTGTCTTGTGCTCCGAATGAATGACAGAGTACAATAAACTTACTATTGTTATTCAAATGTTATTTAATCCACTTATTAAAATTATCATACAGCAGTAATGTTTCGATTTGTTCTTTGCTTCATATTGTGTACATTTTGGTAATATTTTTTTTTAAGTTGTTCTAATTTAGAAACGATAAGTTTTGCATAATTAATTTCTTTATTGACAAAAATTAAAGCACTAACAAAAATAAGAAGACAAATTAGAAATGTCAACTTTAAATTAGCAAAATAAGGGCTATAATTGACATTTTAATATTATTTATAATGATACTTGGTTTTCTAATGAACAAAACAACAACATGGAATTTATACGATTTTAATAATTTAGTAATTTATCTGAAGCTCAAAAAAAAAAAAATGAAATAGTATTAAATCATCTAAAAGTGTTGATTTCATTTAAAACATTTGGTTTGAATCATATTAATTATATTACAAATACACAAATAGCTTTAACTATTTTGAATCAATAAAAAATTTTAAAAATTAGGAAAATATTGGAATGTTTTGTTATTATAATATATCACTTAATAATACATAAATCAATATATAATAGAAATCCTCATTCTTGCCATAAACTATTGATACTATACATTTGTTAAATTTTTTTATTCTTTATAAAACTTCCATAATTGTTCATTCTTCTCCATAATCACACCTCAAGGGCCTCCATAATTTTTCTAATTTTTTATTCATTGCCCATCTTTCATAACTGTATAATAAAACACTTCTTACATACCACTTAATTATTCTTTTTTTAAATTTTCTCTTTGAACATCCACAAAATATTTTTATTTCTCTTAATTAATGCCTCCTTTGCCAAAGCTTTCATCTTTTAACATTATCTTTATTCCTTAATCTCACTCAATCAACTATCAAAATATATCTTGATCTTTTTAATATTAATCTTCATTTTATTTATTCTTTTTCCAAGTTATTCAACAACTCTGGAGATTCTTTTCATTTTCTGTCATAAAATCTATTCATCTCTAAGTCTTACACATTTCATTATTATCCTCCAATATTAACTCCTTTGCAGTCTAAATACTTATTTAATATGTTTTCTGAATAAGCGTGTCATGAATTATCTTTGTCTAACTCCTCTGTATGTACTCACTTCATCAAGCCATTTTCTTTTTTTATTCTCATTCTTTGTCATGTGTGTATATATATCATCATCATCATCAACCATTATCAATCCACTGCAGGATGAAGGTCTCTCCAAGTTTAATCCATCTTCTCCGATCTTTAGCTTCTCTTCTCCACAACACCCCTGCACATTTTCTTATTTCATCCATCCATCTCACATGTGGTCTCTTTCTGGGTCTTTTACAATCTCTTGGAATCCAGTTTAAAATTCCAATTGTCCATCTATTATCATTTCTTCTAGCAATATGTCCAGCCCAACTCCATTTCAATCTTTTAATTTTTTCAATAAGATCAGTAACACCTGTTTGTTGTCTTACCCATACATTGCATTTTCGATCTCTTCTTGTTACTCCCAACATACATCTCTCCATACTCCTTTGAGTGGTCTGAAGTCTCTGTATTGCTCTTCTATTAAGTGTCCAAGTCTCAGATCCATAAGTAAGAACTGGTAAAACACATTTGTTAAAAACCATCCTTTTCAAACACATAGGCATATTTCCTTTTAGTATCAAGTTATTTCTACCAAAAGCACTCCAACCAAGTTTAATTCTATGATTAATTTCCTCCATTATGTTTCCATCTGTATTAATAATCTGACCAAGGTATTTGTAACTGTTAACTTCTTCTAATTCTTCATAATCAATCTTTATTTTCATATTTTGAGCAAATTGATTAAACATTACTTTAGTCTTTTTAACATTTATCTTTAGTCCTACTTTTCTACTTTCATCTGCTAACTCCTGCAACATTTCCTGCAGCTCTGAAGCATTATTTGCAAAAACAACTACATCATCTGCGAAATCTAAATGACTTAAATACTCTCCATTTACTTTCACTCCTTTAGTTTCCCATTTTAATCCACAAAATACTTCTTGCAGCACTGCTGTAAAGAGTTTTGGAGATATGGAGTCACCTTGTCTTACACCTTTCTCAATGTTGATTTTTCCAGTATCATTATGTAATCTAATTGTTGCTGTTGCATTTTTATAAATATTCTTTAAAATATGACAATATCCTGGATCTATACCTTGATGATCTAATGCTTTAATCACTGAAGAAATGTGTATAGAATCGAATGCCTTTTCATAATCTAAAAGTCCAAAACATAATGACAACTCATATTTGTTTGTCCTTTCTATGACTTCTCTCAATACTTGGATATGATCTATTGTACTAAAACCACTTTTAAATCCAGCTTGTTCTCTTGGTTGGTGGAAATCCAAAGTTCTCTGTAGACAAGTTGTAATTATCTTGGTAAAAATTATATATATATATATATATATATATATTCCAAATCAATCATATTTCTTTCCAAAGCACTTGCTTATCTTCCAAGATGTTCATACATTTATTCCACATCATGCTAACAAGTGACTTTTTTTATCACAAAATATACACCATTTTTTATCTTTTCCAATATATCTTTCTGCAGTTATTTTAACAATACTAATAGTATTTCTTGTATTCTTGCCTCTCCAAAAAATTCTCCAATATAATACTTTGCCAACCTATATTTTTTTTAAAATTGGCAACAAAACATGAGATAACAAATTTATTGTCTTGTAGTCTTTATATTAAACAGATTTCCTTCTTTTTAATGACTGGATACCTTATAGCTCTGAAAAATTCTTTAATCCAAAATACACTATCACATGTCTAATTGTATAATCCAACAATTTTCTTCATAATAGTTTCTTCCACCTCATTCAAAGATTCTATAAGTATTGTATCAAGTAGCTTTACCTTTTTCATTTTTTAAATTGATTTAATTACTTTTGTCAGTATGCCATATCTTATTCATCTACTTCAATATCTTTTTTATATTTTCAAATTCATAATTAAATGCATCACTTTCTTTTCTAAACATCTATTGCAGATATTTTTTCCATCTTTTTAATATATTATCCTCTACCAGCTAATCACTTTTCATTCGTATCAGCTATTTTACTCATTAATCATTTTTCCCTAGAGACATATATAATTCTATCAAATACCAGATCATATCTTTTGTCTATTGATCCACTTCCATTTGTTTACATTTCCATTATTCATCTTTTAAATCTATTTTTATTATATATATATTCTTTGCTTTTCATGCCTTCTGACACTCTTGTATATTTTCCATACTTCCAACTTTTTTAATATACCTTCTATTATCCAAGGTTATTTAGCTTTTCTTAATTGAATGTTTCTATTTACCATTTTTAATATTTCCACTTTACTTGTACACTAATATTTATCAGAATCATACATATATTTTTTATCTTTATAAATCTCTTATTGTTTTACATATAAACTCAAACCTCCCATTATTTATTTTCTTTAATGTATTCAGCTCCCATCTTACACACTTTTACCCTTTTTTCAAGCTTTCTAAATTTAATTTTAATTTAGTCATAACTATATTATAATCAGAGATTATATCAATGTCAGGTGAAGTATCAAACCTCTTAATAGCATTTTTATATCTCTTCTGTACCAGTATATAGTCTATCTAATATCTAGAGCTTTTCATATACACAATATTGTTGGATAATTTTCTTACAAGATTCTACAAGCTGACTATCTCTTTCATCTCTTTTCCAATAACTTTATTTCCAAGATTTTTTCCCTCACTTTTCACACAATAGTAGTTCAATCACTCAACAAAAATATGCATGCACTTTTATATTCTTGCATTATTTCTTTTATCTTTCCATTCTACTCATCTATTTTTATACCATTATGTCTAGTAATTGGTATATGAATTTGTATAAATAACAAATCCTAAGGACTGTCAGCTATCTTCATCATTATAAGTCTTTCATTAACATAATCTTCATTTGCCAACTATTTCAAATTTTCTTTCCAACAGCTCTATCACTATCAGGTTAAACAAGAACCTTACTACTTACTTTTCCATATACCTCCCATATCACTTCACTTAATGTTATAAATTCAATATTAATTATTTTCATTTCTCTATGCAAATTTTCCAATTTCCTAGAACTTTCTTAATGATTTTATCTTCCTAACACTAACTCTCAATGTCTCATTTTGTAATAGCACTGTATTTATGAAGATTTTGTATATACACCTCCTTACAAAGATTTTGCATATGACCAAATAGTCTCCTGTCTAATCCTGCTAAGCAAAACACCAAAGTCTTTCTTAGATAGGGTTTTTACTTTCAATTTAAATCAATCTTGTGTTTATATTCATAACAAATAAACCAAGATTATAAGATACAGTGGTTACTGATTGCCTTTTATGCTAGCAGTAATCCTAGATAGTCATAAAAAATGATTATTTCATCTATTACTTTCTTTATTGTCATTGTCTCTTGCCAAGTAAAGGTATAGAAAAAAAAATCTTAAAAGTATAAAATACATAGAATTGGAAGAAAAAGTATTTCTGCAATAAGAAGAAATGATGGAAGTATTATTTAAAAAAGTGATGACATCATTAAATGTATAGAAAAGTTATGTAATTAAAGTGAAACAAAGAACAAGAAAAGAAAGTCTATCCTAGCTATGAAAAGGAAAAGTTTCAGAAAAAGATGATATTATAACTGATATCGTAAAAGAATGAGATAATGAATTAAAAATGTTAGCAAAGTTATGTACCAAATATACAAATAATAAATGGGTACCAGATGATTTGAAGACTATAATAACAATATTGTAATTTAAAAAAGGTAATAAAGACAGTAATAGTATTAATGTTCTATCAATTCTATACAAAGTCTTTACCAAGATAATCCAAATTCATCTACAGTGAATTTTAGATTTTAACGAACTATGTTTTGGATTTGTGGATCATGAAATGGCATTTGATTCTATCATGAGAAAAGCACTGGACCACTAAGATATAGATATAGGATATTGCCATATTCTGAAGAATATCAAAATGCAACTGAAGTATTGGGTAACTTGGTGATACTAAGAGGATTAATACTGAGAAAGATGATAAGATGATTCCATATTCCAAAACCTTACACAGTATTTTAAAATAAATATTTTGTAGATTAAAATGGGAAAGTAAAAAAGTAAAAGTAAATGGAGATTATTTAAGTATCTAGATTTGGCAGATGATGTTATTATTTTTCCCGCAATGCTTAAAATCTTCAAAAAATGTAAGAGTTATCAGATTAAAATAAGAATGTAAGATTGAAAGTATATGCTAAAAAAAAATAAAGTAATATTCAATACATTTTCTCAGAAGACATAATAAAGATGGATAATGATGAATTAGAAGTTACTTTTATCAGATTATTAATATATATGAAAATATAAGGGATGAAATTAATTATAGAATTAAACTTGGATGGAGTAGTATTAACAGAAACAACAATACTAAAAACACATGCCTATCTGTTTGAAAAGGAAGGTTTTTAATAGACGTACTTTAGCAATACTATAGATCTTAGTCTTACATATTTAACAGACAAGAAATATAAAGACTTCAGACTATTCAATAATTTACTGAGGAATGTATGTAATAGTTTTAACAAGGCTGTAAACCTTAGCAATGAGCGTCTGAAAAAATCGTCACTAGGGACCTCTGTAGGTCTTTAAAACACATGCTTACGCTATGAAGAAAAGAGAAGTCCCTAGTGACGATTTTTTCAGACGCTCATTGCTAAGGTTTACAGCCTTGTTAAAACTATTACTGAAATAATAGTGAGCGTTTAATAAAATTTATAATTACAACTTTAAATTATCGAAATGTATGTTATAAATAATAATAAATGATTGAAAATAAAATATATGGATGAAAGTACAAATACTTATCACTGACATCATTTAAAGAATTAAGAAACTGAAATGGAGTTATGCTGGACATATTCATATAAGATAATAGATAGACAAACAAAGTTAGAATGGGATACCAGGAGGTCATAAAAAGCCTAAAAAGAAACTGCATGTGAGATAGATAAATGAAATAAATAATGTTGCTTATGTGTTGTGAAAAGAGATTAGAGATCAAAGAAACTGGATCAAACATGGAAATCTTCATCCTGCAGTGGATCAATAATAGTGGAAAATTATATGTATATTATATAAAAGTGTTACTTTAGAATTGGAAAATATAATTCATTCAAAAAAAAAAAGGTTACAAAAGAAAAGATTTCTTTGAAATTTTAAATAATCTTTCACACAAATATATGAGTCGTTAAAAGATTTATCGAATTTGCTGATTTCTCCAATTGATTAATCTAATCAAGATTCAGAACTTTACTATATAAAATTCCTAAAAGTTGCTTTGAAAAATTTAGCATATTAGATATTTCATATCTAACATATACCTGTAAAACAATGTAATATATAGGGTATTTTGAGCTCAGATTTTCACATGACCCTCAACTCTCCACACTATCTCATACCACTGATACACTTGACCATATATATATATATATATATATAAGATAAATAATCACCAATATAGGTATTTTGTGTTAAATCAGCACTCGTCAGTTGGTCCAGATGATCATCTCCACAGATATATACAATAAGTGCTCATATTCATATTAAGATAGCTAATCTTCATACTTTAATGGACAGGTTTCAATCCACTCCACCAGTTAACAAATAAATTGGTACAAACTTATAATTCAGAAAATTTTAAAAGCAAATCTATTAATAAACTTATTGAATATATAAATACTACAGTTTTAAATTCTGCCTTTCTACAAATAATATTATTTCGAATTTTAATCTTGACTATAGCTTTACTAGTTTATTTATAGAAAGAATTTTTTTGATGCTAAAATTAAAAATCATGCGCGAAATTGCTATCGAACAATAGTAGTTATGAAAGGTAATACTAAGGTAGGTAAAAAAAAAACTTTATAAACTATTTGCTTAATAATCATAAGAAAATATTTAAAAAAAGAAGTAATCAAAGATTTTTTTATTTATTAAAAAGCATTGACTTAATTTAAAATAAATTAATTTATAACCGTTCTTTTATAAATATTCAATTAATTATAAAAAAAAATTAAATTGTTTTTCTCTCTCTAATCTCATTATATATTATTGAACTATATTCAATCATCTTAAAAATTTATAATTTATAAGATTATAAATATATAATACTGTATTAATATTGATTCTCTATGCATATATTTATAATTTATATTTTTTCAAAATAATTCTTACTATTAATTTAATTATTTAAATCAGAAAAAATAAAAGTAATTTATACTTGCAAAAAATCAAAACAGTCGTATTTGTTTTATGCAATTTCTTTCCCTTTATTTTATCAAATAATTTTTTATATTGTTTAATTCTGAATATTCTATTCTTACAAGTAATACATAAAATATGTATTAAAAAAATAAGCAAGATAAAAACTTGTTAGATAAAATGAAGTTAAAGTATGTATGTAAAGGTAAACAAAATAAATCATTTTGAATTTTGAGAATATAAAATTATGAGAGTAAAATGTATTTTCTTATTATTATTGTTCATTTAATGAATTTAACTAGTTGTGAAAATCAATTTTGTAAAGGCAAATTATACTTATATATAAATTTATTTCTTTTGTATACCTATGTGTAAAATATAAAATCCATTTTATAAAGTATATGCACATACTAAGCAAAAAATTACATATACAACAAAGCGAAAATTAATATTCTACATACATTTATAAATGTTTAAAGATTTTTATAAATTTATATATAATTAATAAATCTTTATTCACACACTGCATTTATAAGAATAATTAGAAGTAGGTCTTGAAAATTTCCATATAAGATAATTGATATATAGGTTGTAGTGATAGGGTGATATATTGTAAAAGAACAGATAAAATCGGTTCACAGAATAAACAAGATTTATAAAGAAAATTATAATTTTTATATATCAGAACTAATGGGCCAATTTTTTTAAAAAGAAGTTATTTATTTAATTAATTATATACTTTTATATAGTTAATGTATTGTATTATTTCATAATAGAATAGTGGAATTAAGAACTAAAGGTCAATCAGTCTTAGCTCAAATTTTGTTAGTATTTTTGTTGCTCAAAAGTCTTATGACTTCTTAAGAAATAAACCACTTGATTTATTTAGGTAATTATAAAATAAATAATTTTATTTAAAAATAGCATATATATATTGAAGCAGTTATGTGTCTCATGGCATACAACTTAGTAGTGTATATATATTGAGCCGGATTGATTTCCGATTCAATGGTTTTACTACTAAAATTAATAAAGGAAAAACAACTTCATTTTCATTAAATGTCTAATGCTAAAATTTGTATTATTATTTAAAACACATACACATTTATATTTAAAGTAGATCACTACTTTGTTTATAAAATTGATTTTAAAATAGTTTACTTTCACCGCCTAAAATCAATTTGATTAAAAACAGACAAGCTTGCTAATTATATATTCCTGTTGCTTTTATTGTAATTATTTTTAAAGTTAATTCTAAAAAAAAAGCAGAGATTTAGTTTTGTATTTGTCGTTTTTGTTTCAATTATCCCTGGTTGGAAGTCTTAAATTAGATTGAGTGGGAAATTAATATTTGCCCTGCCTGGAATATAGAATGGACACTAATGAAAGTTTTGTGCGGGAAATGTAGCAAGGCAAGGATAGCCTGCCAATTTTTAGAGAGAGATAGCAGATTATTAGACACACTTGGATTATCAACTGCTAAGAGCCAGATGGTTTTGAGTAGCGGTTCGGACGTTTAATTGCCTGCTAAAAACTTAAATACTTATTGACAAACTTCGTTGCTGTGCAAGATGTCAAAATCTACAACTATGGGTTTTGCCATCATTAGAATGTCTTGCTAATTTAAACAAAGGATGGACCCGCGCCTACCAGCTCTTTTTCAGTCATGTCATGAGCCTCTAAAATAAACACTGCCTCTACCTTGCCACTATCAAAGGACCTGAAAGATGAACTATTATCAAAAGTGCGCACTCGTTACCAAATCACTAGGACTCTGCCTTACCATATGCTAAACTTTTTCCTATTCTAACCAGGGTAAATAAATTGCATTTGATTAAATCTCTGCTCAATCTAATGATAAATATGTTTTAAAATGGTATTGTTTTTTTTAAAATTATTTATTATCTGTATGTACTCTTTTCTAGTATTTAAAGTGTGTCTTGGAATCTTAGTTTTAAGATTCCAAGTTTGTTTGCAATTTTCGTTTATCAGGGAGTGCATAAGGTGATTGTATTTTATATGTTTAATATATACCTGATTATTTTGTTAACTATTACAAAACACATTGGCAGTTTTCATAATCTTTATTTATTTACCTGCCCTTAGTTGTACAATAAAGAATCTTTAAACATGTTTCATTTGCGCTGTTTGTACAAACAACAAAATCTTTTTGCTGGCTATTTGTCAAGTTATTTCTTCGGGTTGTCTGAAAATAGTCTATTTCTTTCTGGATTACGTAAGATCATAATCAATTATCTGTTGCTGTCTTGTAGGTGAGATCAACCATGTTTACTTTGAATGTAGTATTATGTGCAGCAGTCCTGCAGTGTTTTAACGACAGTAATTAGAATATTACTGCTTGGACATTCACGCTGGGTACGTTGATTTCCAGCAGGACAGTAACTGTTTTATTATCCCTGATTCAGGAAGCTAAAGTTGTTGTTTGTTTTGTAATTTTACAACTGGCCAGCAAGAAGATATTTTCCTAACCATTTCTTCTATTTTAAGTGAGATAATTTTGCTGCCAAGGTGTTTTATGCCTTCATGTTTGTCGTACTCTTGTGCACTCTCTGGTAAATACGCGTATGTTACTATAAGCCACTTTTGTATTCATGGCTAGATGTCTTCCCTCTATTGCACAACTTTTAATAAAATTAATAAATTGTTTAAACTTAATTTGGCTGATGTTTGTCTTTGTGCTTTGATTTCTCAACTGTCTAAATAATATTTAAGATATCTTGTTCCTCCCTGAGTGTAGTTCAATGCCTTTTGATTCGGATATCCTGTCCACCCTAAAATAAATGTCTAGTTCCTATTTTCAGACTAGTGGCGCCCCCGGGGTCAGTATATGCGAATCTCAAAGATCTTTCTCTCGTTACAATATATATATATAAAGTTGAAAAGAAATGTAAAAACAAGCCCAAACAATGTTTTTTAGATATTTATTATATTGCACTTGAATAATAGTTAAGAGTTAAATAATAATTTTTGATTAATAAATTATTTTAAATCAAGCATTTATTTGATATTTTATTAATTTTGATTTTGAAATCTAAAACAAGCTTGTTTTCATATTATAAGTAGTACCAGCAATTATAAAATTCCTCTTTCTATTTTATAATTAGATTAAGATTTTTTTAACCCTCTAACAATCTGATAAATTTTTTTGTTTTACGCTTTAAACTTTCAACTTTCACTTTAATATTAAACCATTATTATTTATCAGAATATAATAAATTTGATCTCATTCAATAGATATTTTTGTTTAGAAATTAAATAAAATTTTAAAAAATCACATTTGATTTTTGAATTTATTTTAAAAATTACATAAACAAAATGCTATTGCATCAAATTTCAGGTGGATCCAATTCAATTTGAAAAATGAATAAAATGTTCTTTGTTTGATATTTGTTTTAAAAATCTGAAAGAATTATTTTTAATATCTACTAAATATATCAATTTATACTTTAAAAGTTTAAATTTTTTTTTGTAATTTTTATGATATCACTTCCCATGACTGTAATCTTTATGGTAACAATACTCAAAAGAATATATTCTTTTATATTTAAAAATAAAACATTTCTGTAAAAAATAAATACATATTAATATATATTTATGATTTCTAATAATTATTCCACAATTACAATACAAAAATAATCATAAACTTTCCAAAAAATAAAGTTTTTACACCATTATATTTTCTTGAAGTAATCTTGCAAAGTTCAATATACAATGACTAGTCATCATTGTGTGGTTTCAGTTACTTTAAAATTCCTTATTATTGATTTTCATGACATCTTGTGATTTTTTTAAATAAAAATATTAGAAAATAAATATCATGATTTTTAAAACTGTAAAAAATGTTAGCAACAATTCTCAGTAGAGGATAAAAAACAGAAATTCAATTTCTAGATTTCTCAGATGTAGAACCATCTCTTGGAAAAATAAATAACTTAATTAAATACTTTGATAAAATCCTACACAGTTTTTTTAACAAGATTAAGGTGAACTGAAAAGATTCATTAGCTTTTCTCAATCAAGATAAATAAAACTTACTTTTAATTACTGTTTTTTTTTATTATTAAATTCCACCCCTGACTATAAAAAATGGGAAAAAGATTAGTAGGGGATTATAATAGTGACAGTATGATTAGGATGAAGTTATAATTGAAGGCAAAAAGTAGAGCTGTTTTTAATGTCATGATGGAAGAGTTTGAATTCACATGGAAGAAAGGTCCAGTTTTGTGTGGTTCATACTCAAAAAAGGTAGTGTGTTTCATACCCCATATATATTGTATATTAGATGGCATGCCTGAAATCTACCAGATTATAGACTAAATGGAGCTGATGAATGCTAAAAGTTACCTGATGTATGCCTTTCCCAGAAATGTCAATGGGCCTTTTACTACTCTATTATGGACATGATTATAATGGACCAGCTTAGCAAAAAATTCATCAGCTTTCTGCAAGAATTACCGAGCTATGACTGTATATATATGCTGATTAATCTATATGCAAAGAAGCACACACGTATAATTACTGCCAGTTGAATATATATATATATAAAGTGTGTACAGCTGGTGAATAAAATGTGTTATGTATTGAGAATGAGAATATTTTAAATACTTTGGAATTAAAATCTTAAATTACACAGTTTAAAAGTAAATAAGTTTTGCTTGAACTATATACTTTTAAAATAAAAAAAAAGAAAAAGATAAACTCACAAATCTTATTGTAAGTGAAGAAATAAAAAGCCAAATGTTTGTTTTTTTTTTAAAAAAAAGGAATTTTTTAAACTGAATATCATAACAATTTTTTTTTAAAGAAAAAAATTACTTACCATTACAAATAATGAATTAATTAAGAATTTTGATTCATACTATCTATTATTTTCATATACACATATGCATGTGCATTTTATGTATATTTCTAACATCAAATTAATTGTTTTGTGAAAATATAATATGATTTAATAAGTTTATTATTTTTTGACAAATGAAATATCCTAAGATACAAATATCAGTGCATACACACATTTTCATGTGTACACACATGTATGTTAAAATTAATCATTTATGTATCATTAAAATGAATTGTTTTTATAAGTCTATGACAATTTGAATATGCTCATTTTATATTATATAAGCACATCTGTGTGCTTATATATATATATATATCATCTTTATCAACCATTATCAATCCACTGCAGGATGAAGGTCTCTCCAAGTTTAATCCATCTTCTCCGATCTTTGGCTTCTCTTCTCCACATCACCCCTACACATTTTCTTATTTCATCCATCCATCTTACATGTGGTCTCCTTCTGGGTCTTTTACAATCTCTTGGAATCCAATTTAAAATTTCAATTGTCCATTTATTATCATCTCTTCTAGCAATATGTCCAGCCCAACTCCACTTCAATCTTTTAATTTTTTCAATGAGGTCAGTAACACCTGTTTGTTCTCTTACCCATACATTGCGTTTTCGATCTCTTCTTGTTACTCCCAACATACATCTCTCCATACTTCTTTGAATGGTCTGAAGTCTCTGTATTGATCTTCTATTAAGTGTCCAAGTCTCAGATCCATAAGTAAGAATTGGTAAAACACATTTGTTAAAAACCTTTCTTTTGAAACACATAGGCATATTTCCTTTTAATATCAAGTTATTTCTACAAAAAGCACTCCAACCAAGTTTAATTCTATGATTAATTCCCTCTATTATGTTTCCATCTGTATTAATAATCTGACCAAGGTATTTGTAACTCTTAACTTCTTCTAATTCATCATAATCAATCTTTATTTTCATATTTTGAGCAAATCGATTAAACATTACTTTAGTCTTTTTAACATTTATCTTTAGTCCTACTTTCCTACTTTCATCTGATAACTCCTGCAACATTTCCTGCAGCTCAGAAGCATTATTTGCAAAAACAACTACATCATCTGCAAAATCTAAATGACTTAAATAATCTCCATTTACTTTCACTCCTTTAGTTTCCCATTTTAATCCACAAAATACTTCTTGCAGCATTGCTGTAAAAAGTTTTGGAGATATGGAGTCACCTTGTCTTACACCTTTCTCAATGTTGATTTTCCCAGTATCATTATGTAATCTAATTGTTGCTGTTGCATTTTTATAAATATTCTTTAAAATATGACAATATCCTGGATCTATACCTTGATGATCCAATGCTTTAATCACTGAAAAATGTTTATAGAATCAAATGCCTTTTCATAATCTACAAATCCAAAACATAATGACAACTCATATTCATTTGTCCTTTCTATAACTTCTCTCAATACTTGAATATGATCTACTGTACTAAAACCACTTTTAAATCCAGCTTGTTCTCTTGGTTGGTGAAAATCCAAGGTTCTCTGTAGACGAGTTGTAATTATCTTGGTAAAAATTTTATATAAAACTGATAAAAGGCTGATAGGTCTGTAATTTCTAATATCTTCTTTATCACCTTTTTTAAATATTAATATTATTACTGCATTCTTCCAATCATCCGGTACATCTTTATCATTTAGACATTTGGTATATAACTTTGCTAATATTTTTTCTGTTTCTTCACCTGCTTCTTTTAATATATCAATTATAATTCCATCATTACCTGGAGCCTTTCCTTTTTTCATACATTTAATTGCATTTCTCACTTCTTCATTTAAAATTCTGGGCAATTCGGAAGATGTAATAGATATAGGAGGTACTTGTTCTTTATTACTATATAATTCTTGATAAAAATCTTCTACCAATTTCATAATGTCATCCCTCTTTTTAGTAATAATTCCATCTTTTTTCCTTATTGCAGATATAAATTTCCTACCAATACCAAAATGTTGTTTTACAGCTTTTCTTGCTAGTTCACAGTTATACTTTCTTATATCATTTTCAAGTCTTTTCTGCACCATTTTACAAAATTTGAGATATTCAATTCTTTTTAATGCATCATTCTTGCATATCTTCATATTCCTTCTTTTCTTCATAAGTTCTCTAGTCTCAGTAGAAATTTTATTAGTCAATTGCTGCTTTTTTCTACCAGATATCTTTGTTGCAGTTTTTAAAAGTGTATCAGTTATTTTCATATTAATTTCATTCAAATCTGAATCATGTTCAAAATCTACTAATACTTGAAACCGATTTGTAAGTTCTAATTTAAATTCATTAGAATGTTTCTGAAGATTAGGAATATCAACTGTAAATATAGTTTTTCTTAATAATTTTTGTCTCTCTAGTTTTACATTAACATGTATCTTACCCCTTACTAATCGATGATCACTTCCTGTGTTAAATTTATTAAGAACATTACAATCTTGAAATATATATTTCCTGTTAGTCAAAATATAATCCAATTCTGCTGTACCTTCATTTGGATGCTTCCATGTCCATTTCCTTTTAACATTTTTCTCAAAAAAAGAATTCATAATATAAAGTTTTTCCTTCTCTGCAAACTCCACAAGTCTATGTCCTCTCTCATTTCTATTACCATAACCAAAATTACCTACAACACTTTCATCTTTCATTTGTTTACCAATTCTAGCATTAAAATCTCCCATAACAATTTTAAAATGTTGTTTACTCTGATCAAAAGCCTTTTGTACATCCATATAAAAATCTTCTACTACTTCATCACTGTGAGAACTTGTTGGGGCATAAACCTGAATTATCTGCATTTGATATCTGCTATTAAGTTGTATAACTAATCTTGCCACTCTGTCTGATACACCATCAATCTCCACAATATTGTTCTTCCACTTTTTATTTATAATGAATCCTACTCCACTTGTATTTCCAATATTTGTGCCTTTATAATAGAGCATATGTCCACTTTTTACATAAATTGTCTCTTCACCTTTTCTTCTAACTTCACAAAGTCCAATAATATCCCATTTAATATAAGAGAGTTCCTCTTCTAATTCTTGCAATCTTCCTTCACTTGAAAGTGATCTGCAGTTGTAAGTACCTAAATAAAAAGTCATCATCAAATGGCAGCCTGGGTCCGCCTCCAGGATATTCTTAGCACCCTCCGCCTTCGGCCACCAACCGCTGCCTTGGTTGTATATATATATATATGTTTATGTAAACATCTAGAAATATAAATTACAAGGTAATAGCTTTTTTTTTCTATTATTCTATTCAAAATTGGAATGTTAAATTTATAGCATACTCAACAGACCTTAATTTAATTTTATTGTTATTAATAAAGTTATATTTTATTAAGTTATTCCAGTGAATTTATTTAATCCCAGACTAGGTTTAAAACATTATATGTTAATATTATCTCTTATTCACAGTAACAGTTACAGAGCTTTTTCTTATTGAGCTGGATTCATGCATAATGATGTTATATGGATTGAGTTTTATGTTTAGTATTATTGATATCCGGTTGATGATGATTTTATTCTTATCTAAGCCTGGTTAGCACAGAGGGATATGCTGTAAAGTCCATGCATTACATTTTATTTATTTTTTATTATTAGAAATTAAGTTTATAGTTGATCAGTACATTAATATGGTACTAATTGGCCAAAGAATTGATGATGATCAGCATGTTTTAGTATCCCAGCATTATTTTTTAATTGTTATATTCTTATGGATTACCACCTGAGTCTGTGCATTCAAATTATTGCTTGTATCACTGCCCTATGTTTGGCAGTGGCTAAATAATTAACCTAGTCTATCATGGACCACTTTCAAATCCAGTTACAAGGTTGACTATTGATTTTATTATTTATTTTATTCATGATAATGAATGATTATTATTATTCATCTTTAATGTTGGTGAACTTACAATTAGTTAGTCTTTGTTTTTCTAATCTCGCAGGCTCATTTCATCATATTCATCACATTTCTTTTATAATTTTATATTTTGTCATTGACATGGGAATGATGATGATTTTCCATCATCCAGGTTTTCATATTATTACATAGTAAGCAATGAATATTTAATTTATGATTAAGTGGAATAAATAATATGTGTTACAACCTTAAGTTCAGCTGACCAGCTTTGGTTGCCTCTGAAATTATTTTGTAAAGCTCTGTACATTCAATATACCTTTTAAAAATCAACATGATCATTAAAAGAGAAAAATATATTGTAAAGATATGTATTTTTTTAACATACCCAGCATTCATTATCCATATAAATGATTAGATGATTTGAAAAAATATACAATGAATGCTACAAGTTTATTTAACACCACAAATAAATTATTGTATGAAATTTGTGGTTAATATATTTCTTCATTGCTACTGTAAAATTATTAAAAACCTTGCTCAAATTGTTTTACAAAAAATCATATGTGAAGATGAATTCATTGTTCATGAGAACTATATTAATTGTGCATTATTATTATTATCACTATCATCATTAAAGAAACAACAGCTACTTCTGAACAAGTATGGCCACTCCAACTTCAAGAAAAAAATAAAACAATAAAGAAGAAGAAGAAGAAGAAGAAGAGAGAAGAAGAAGAAGAAGAAGAAAGAAAGAAGAAGAAGAAGAAGAAGAAAAGAAGAAGAAGAAGAAGAAGAAGAAGAAGAAGAAGAAGAAGAAGAAGAAGAAGAAGAGAAGAAGAAGAAGAAGAAGAAGAAGAAGAAGAAGAAGAAGAAAGAAGAAGAAGAAGAAAGAAGAAGAAAGAAGAAGAAGAAGAAGAAGAAGAAGAAGAAGAAGAAGAAGAAGAAGAAGAAGAAGAAGAAGAAGAAGAAGAAGAAGAAGAAGAAGAAGAAGAAGAAGAAGAAGAAGAAGAAGAAGAAGAAGAAGAAGAAGAAGAAGAAGAAGAAGAAGAAGAAGAAGAAGAAGAAGAAGAAGAAGAAGAAGAAGAAGAAGAAGAAGAAGAAGAAGAAGAAGAAGAAGAAGAAGAAGAAGAAGAAGAAGAAGAAGAAGAAGAAGAAGAAGAAGAAGAAGAAGTATAACATTGTTTATACAAACTAATCTGTTAACTATAAATATGTTTGCATGTAGACATACTAATATATTATTCTACTTACTTGATATTTTATACTATTTTTTAACTTTTACAGAATTTTTTTTTAAAAAATACTTTGATTTCATGTCTAATTTTAGCTTTCCAACATAATTTATTCTATGATATATCTTTCTCAATGAAAGCAAACAACATTGTACTTCTTTAAAATATCTTTGTGATAATTTTTATAAAATAATTGGCTTCAATCTCTTTTACAAAAATTAAGCTCAAGGTCATGTTAAAACATCCTTTAAAAAAGTCTTGTATTGCTCATTCGTTTAACATGTCTAATATAATGAAGATATAATCTTACTATAGAATTGATGTACTATCACATTCATAAAATTGAAGAATATAATTATTGATTTTATGATATTGCCATGGTATATGTAAAATTTTATGGAATGTATTTAAACTTTTGTAATGTCATTATTTTATGTAATCAAGATGATCAAGTCTTATTTTCATACAATAAATTGGATAAAATAACCATTCTGTATAATATTAATTTAATTACAATAATTATTTCACTGTGATGAAACATCATAGCTTTTAATTGTTCAAAACAGCAGAAAATATAAGCATGTGCAATACTAATAATATAAATCCATCTTTCTATTTAAAAAGATATTTTAATTTAACTTAGCTAAAGGTTACTGAAGATTTTTCTTGTATTTTTGGCTGATAAAGAATTTGGAGGTTTTTAATCATTAAGTATTAAGCCAAAACATTTGCTTATTGTATTGGCAAAATAATATAGTCATCAGTATAATGCAAATCCAGAATCCAAAAGTATGAAGTTCTTGTTTTTACTTTTAATTGAATTCAAATTCAGAATTCCACTATCAAACTTGTATCATATTTTTATCTCTGATTTATTAAGCCAATTACAAAGAATTCCAAAAATGACAATTATAAAATTGAAGCTAATGCTAGAGCAAGTCCACATTTTTGTTTAATATTAAATGTCTCAGATTTTCTGCCTGTAGTAATAACATTTTTTCTTATACATCACATAGAAGTTATGTAATACTAATAAACTTTGGTAGACAACCAATTAATTTCAAGCAACTTGTTTCTGACACTTTTCATGAATTTTCCTGGTAATAAATTATATCTGTAGTAGTCATTGATTTTTTTAAAAACCACACTCAATACATGGTATGTTTTAGTTTGTTATTAATTTGATATTTATTTAAGCAAATAAGTTTTAAAATGTTAAATTTGAAAAACCAATTGAGTAATAGTGTGAATACATATCATGTGGCCCTTATAAATTTTACTTGATATAAAAATGACTCATAACTTGCCATCTCTGTTTTAGAATATCTCTGCAACATCTTGAATGGCATCTACTGCTCAATCAGTGACTGATGCCATCCAATTCATATATTAGTATAATAATATTATTAATAACCAAGCAAATGTATTCATGGATAAATGTGAAAAATATGCTCATTTTTATGGATAAGAAATATTTCCTTTAATAAATTACAAAGAGAGGATTTTCATAGGCTTTTAGATAAAAATGTTAATAATTTTAATGAAATTTCTTTCAATTTTTTTATAAATACATTTCAACTATGATGAAATTTATCTATAATATATAGAGAAAATATTTTAAATTTTTTGCCACACATATATATATTAAATACTTACAGATTAGTTCTCATATAACTGGTTTATTAATTAAATGAATTATTCT
Source organism: Epiperipatus broadwayi (assembly GCA_028023455.1). NCBI lineage: Eukaryota > Metazoa > Onychophora > Udeonychophora > Euonychophora > Peripatidae > Epiperipatus > Epiperipatus broadwayi. The sequence continues at coordinate 143,932 of JAQFVV010006704.1, forward strand.
CAAGCCAAAGCGTAAAACAATAAGTTCCTCTTTATTTATAGAAAAGATCAGATCATCTTTCCTCTTTACTTTATTTCCTTATATTGAACTTTGTTTGAAACATTTTAGCCAGAAAGCATGAATTTAAATGAGACATATCGTTTATTTTAAAGTTATTTTTAACAGATTTATATTAATAATTGACATCCGTGAGATGTCTCAATTTAAACATTATCGACACTGATTAAATAATAAAATATATTTCATTCTTTGAATCAGTATTGCCTTATGCTTTGGCCTTAAGAGTATTTCATTTACTTAATAAACGAGTCTTATAAGTAATCTTGAAGTTTTACATTTTATATTACATACATTATTCATTGAATCAGTATTAATGTATAAGTTGAGAATAATTTCACATTTATCTGTTATTAATATAAAGCAATTAAAAATAGCTCTCTAAAATAAATTTTGTATGATTGATTTTCAAGCTTTTGGGTCAAAGTATTTCAGATATGAAAATAGGATAAGAAGAGAAGATGGTCTGTCTTTTTCTCTATAAAGTATTGTCTAATGCTTTGGTTTGAGAATATTTCATTTACTTAATAAATCAATCGTATGAAAACTAATCTTAAAACACTGGCTAATAAAACACTGGATATTTTTACAATTATAAATTTTATTCTTTGAATCGGTATTGGCAATGTTTAAATTGAGAGAAATTTGACATATGTCCATTATTAATATAAAGTGATATAAAATAAATAGTATGACTGATTTAAACTCATGTGTTTTGTTCAAAATATTTCAGACAAACCTTTATATAAGAAAATGAAATAAAGAAAGAAGCCTGTCTGATCTTTCCTCATAAATAAATAAATAAGAAATTATTGTCTTCTCTTTTGGTTTGAGAGTATAGTACTTAATAAATCAGCCATATGAAAAGTAATCTCAAAGTGTTATATACCTTTCATCAGTAAGAGGCATAGAGAAGGTAAAGAATTATGCTGTTAAAGTAGAGACTTTATTATATTTTGAATTTCGGTTAGCATTCTGCAATTGAATTATTTTTATATAGGTGTATTTGGACGTTTTCAAAGCCTAAAATGATTATTGATTAATCTTGCTTTGTACATTTAAAATGAAATATGTTCTTTTATTAGCAATCATAATCTGAGATAATTTATTTTTGCACTTTCTGTGCAAACTAGCCTAAATTTCAATATGAATATTATCTTTACCTATGCTATTATATTTACCTATGCTAATTTATTCAGACTTTGTGTTTATTTTATAGATAGCACTCCTAAATTTATCTATCACTAGAATAAAATGATTTTACTATATTTGAATTTCAACCAGTGTTATGTAATTGAATAACTTCTTATATAGTTGTGTTTAAAAGTTTTTCAAAGCTTAAAATAATTACTGATTAATTTTGTTTCATATATGTAACATAAAATATGTTTTTTAATTCGATATTAAAATTTAATTAATTTATTTTCACATTTCCAGTTTACACTAGTCCAAATTTTAGTATACTTAATATCATTGTAGTGTATAGGCAAGAAGTTAAAACTTTTACCTATGTACGTTTATTTAGAGTTTGTGTTTGTTTCACAGGTAACACTATTGAATTTATTTATTGTTAAAGGTAATGACTTTAATATACTTGCATTAAAATAAAACACTTTATAGGAAAAAATTGTAGGATCTATGTAGCTATTTACTTATTGTTACAATAAAACATATATTAGCTGAAACTTATATACCATCATTAATTTAGGATAGTCTAGCAAGTAATAAACAAAATATAAGTTTTTAAAAAAGTTATTGATTAATCAATACTATCCAGATGATTATAAGTAACTCCAGGTATACTATTGCAATAATAAACAAACAACAATGAGCACACAAAGGATAACAAAAATATTACTTACACACATACATGCACATGCATAAAATGTTTACAAATTCTATAAAAGACTGTGCTTTAGTAATTCTTAGTTACAAAAAAGACGTGTTATTTGTTTTCTAAATACTTTTTATTATTCATATTAAAAATGTCATTAAAAATTTATTTTGTTAAATAGTAATTTGATGCTCAATTTAATGGATTGTGTGCTTAAGCATAATAACATCTCCCAAATTAATAAATATATGTCTAATATTTTTTACTTTTCCATGTAGAATAATTGCTACCTGTCTTATAAAAATAAGATTCATTAATTTTTAAATTATAAAGTAATAATGTTAAAAGAACAGCACACGTTGGAAAGAAAACTTTTCTAAAATATTGAATCTTATGTTTATTTTTTCAAAAATTGATAATTATGTAACATAAAAAATCTTAGTTTCATATTTACAAAACAGGGAGTATCTTAATATTTTATATCATGCATAGATATATATTTTTATATATAAAACATCTTATCAAGATGTTTTTGTATTTGCTTTAAAAATATTCTTTGAAAATAAAAATAAAAAATAAAAAAGAATAATACTTTTAAAAAAATGTTCAGTTGTTTTGATGAAAGTTTTAAAAAAGCTTCAACTTAAATATTTTGCTAATTCGTATATATAAAACCAAAACTACCTAACACTATACTATCAAAAATAAAAATGCAAAACCATAAAACAATACAATAGCACTAGCAGTCATACTAGAAGTTTGATTAATTTATTATAAAAATCTATGAACATATTTTTAAAAAAATGAATGTTACTTCAGTATTTCATAATTTTATATTTTCGTGTACATTTACGAAAACTATATATTTTAACTATGTCAATTAATGGATATTATATTAAACTATAAGTGTATTCTTAAATTATTATTATTATTATTATTATTATTATTATTATTATTATTATTATTATTATTATTATTATTATTATTATTATTATTATTATTATTATTATTATTATTATTATTTTCAATATGGAAATATGGAATTTAATATTTTTTTTCATTAGTTTAGTATTTGTTAGGTTTTTGTCAAATATAATTGTAAATATTGTATATAGTTTGTTAAAAGCATAGAATAATAAATTTTGTTAAATTTGTTTTATAAAGCTTTGTGTTATGTGATTTATTCACCATTGCAAATACATGATTGCCAGATACCAAAACAAACATAGTATTTGCACAGTACAGATATAATTATTTACTTAAGAAAATCATAATACTTCAGAATATAATATATTTAAAAAATTTCTTTTTGCATTAATATTATTATTATGGTCATAATTAATTGCATACATTATTTGTTGCCACATATTCTCAGATGGTATCAGATTATACTACATATTCTATTTAAGGTGCCACATGAGAACTAAAAGATTATATTACATTATTATTGTTGTTATAATTACTATTAGTTATCATAATATTAAACAGTGGATAAGATTAATAATTATTTAATGAGGAATAAGATTAATATTTTTTATTATTATTAGTTAGGTGTAGTTGAGGATGATACAAAATCCCTTAGAAGACTTGACTACAGAAGATTATAAATTGATTAGAGTTATTTTAAAGAACCTGAGATAATTATAGTTATATTGTTTTAATAAAGAGATTAGAATTTAATTAGTAACATTATATTAAATTGATTATTTTAAAGTATAAGAATGCTATTTGAAATAATAGGGGGGATAGTATTCTTATGTCATTGAGATGGTATCCTATGAGATATTAGCTCAATGTAATTCTTTACTGTTTGTACTTCACTTTATTGTCTCATGATTTATTAATATTTTATTTATTTAATTTCTTATAAACGAATCATTTATTATTATTAATCAGTTAGAGCTAGTTAAATAGTAGGCATTATCGTAAAATATTATTATTATTGATTATATTAAGATTATATGTATTTTAGCTGAGCATAATTATTTTATCTGAGCTAGTCGTATTTTGCTATTATATTTCCGGTTGATGAGGGTACAATATATATACCTAAGAGGAGCAAATCACTTTTTCTCAGACTATGCCTAATTTACACTTGATATGATTAGCACAAATCAACAATAAAATGGGTTCACCTATTCTAAAATTTAAGCTTTTAATGTTTATAAATTTATTCTTATCAAATATGATGAAAATTTAGAATGAACTTAATATAACAATGAGATGAAAATATGGCAATATTAATTAATAATTAATTATCTAAGGATGGAGACAATCACTTTTTAACAATTTTGTTTTAATAATCAAATAAAGTTAATAACTGTAAGCATGAAAATAGTATACCTTAATATCTATGTAATTAAAAAGAGCAAACTGCACCAATCAGGCTATTAATAAATACATTGCATGGTTAGAAAACATCAAGAATTGTAAGGGTTCGCTTATTTTTTAAGCTTTTGGTATTTATAAGACTCTTGTTAACATTGGTAAAAATTTTAAATAAACTTGATAAACCGACAAATGAAAATATGGCATTTATAATTATTTAAGTAATAATTAATTATCCAATCATGGAGACATTATCACTCTTTTAGTAATCTTGTTTTATAATCAAATAGAAATTAATAATTTTAAATGTGATATTAGCTTGGCAATATAATTACGGAGAGCAAATGATTTTCCCTAAGGCCAGGAAGCTATACTAATTATATATATATGCTCACAGAAATAGAAAAAGATAAATGTACTGGAATCATTTATAACTTAATCTATATTACTCCATTGAGCAATAAGATGTTTACTTTTCCTAATTCTTTGTACAAAAAAGTCTCCCTTTCATATTTACATTTTTTATTATTCACACCTAGTCAAATTTGGGTTAATAGTTTAACATTTTAATTTTAATATTTAGAACCTTTATTTAAAATTATGAATTAATATATTGAGCTTGACTTGTTACAAATTTAAGTTTACAAACAAAAAAAAATCTAAAAATAATATTTAAACTTTTGAAATATAAGAAAATATAACAATGTGAAATATGTAATGGCAACAATAGCTTTTTTATTATTATTTTTTGTCATAAAGCTATTGTAAAAATAAATTAACAAAATATTTGTTAAATGAATTCCAATTGCCTAATCTGAACAAATTATTATAATGACATGACAAATCTATGAAATATGATATCAATAATTGTATTTATATTTATTAAATTATCATATATATTTTGAATCATCAGAATTTTAAATATATTTGATAGAATGACAAAATTCTATTTTTTACTACTTCTGATATAACATAATTCAAGTTTCTTAATGTATATTTTTAAAAGTGAAACATGTTTGAAAAAAAATCTAAATGGAAGCATAAATATATTTTAATTTTAATAATTTTATAAAAAATTTTGGAAAAATAATTTTAAATAATTAAATACTTTACAATTTTGTACAATTTTTTTTCTGACTGTTTCAAAGAATAGACAAACTTCTTAATAATCATATTCAAAAAATCAACTAATCATCAACCTCTAGATTTGTCAGAAGTCTTTTCATCTTATATTCAGCAGACTTCTCTTATTGATTTCTTAATTATAAAAAATATTTGAAAATTTTAGTTGTTAACAGATTTTTAGTATAAAATGATTGTAAATAATAAGTTCAAAAGCAGAAAAAAACATAATTTAAAACTATACTACATCAATGCCAACACAATATTTTATAAAAAATCTGCACCCGCTAAACAAAGAATTATTAAAAAACTTAAAACAACTTTTACCATATAAACTTTCTTTGTATTTATCTTAATATTAAAAAGTAGATTCTACAAGTAAATTCTCTATTAAATAAGATTTTTAAACAGGCAAAACTCTATACAGTACTGACCCTCGGTGCAAGTCAGAGTAATCAATGGATGCCAGAAGGCTTGTGCATAAAATCTCCATTTAGTGCTTACTCATCCAATATCCCCAGACTAGTTTCTGGCTTGTGGCATTCATCAGTGAGGAGCCTTGGATCTGAGAGCACTGCACAAAAGATGGTCATCATGTGATGTTTAGTGTTTAAATAAGATTTTTAGCAGTTATCTTAGATAATTAAATAACTTTTTTTTTAAGTGTCATAGTATCGGCCGGGACATGAACCCGCAACCCGGGCAACTGCCTGCAAGTGCAAGGCAGTCACGCTGACCTCTCGACCACCAATGCAAGACATAATCAAATAACTTCTGTAATCAAATGAACAAAGGATTAGCATCATACATATTATAGTGTCTATGTAAAATAGCCTACTTTTAATAAATCAGCAATAAATACAAGAAATAATGTTTTTAATAGAAATATATATTCATATTTCAAGTAATAAGAGATAAGGAAAAAGAATATTGAATATCATTGCTGAAAAAATTTTTTTTTCTTTTTATTTAAAAAAGTTAACAATTTATTTTTTTTGTTGGTATTATTTTTTCAAATTTTTAAATGCTGTAAAAATACTAACAAAGAAAATTGAAACACAGGCTTGTTATATACATGTGGCTATATATATGTAATATAGGATATATGAGCACAGACTTTCACACCACCCACCTCTCTCCAATCTATCTAATAACACCGATACACCTACACACATATATGCTGAAAAGATAAATAATCACCAATATACGTATTTCATGCTAAACCAGCAATCATCAGTTGGTCCAGATTATCATCTTTACACACATATACAGTATAAGTGCTCAGATATATATTAAGATAGACTATCCTCATAGTTTAATGGACAGGCTTCAATTCACTCCACACTCCAACTCTTCAACCATCCATCCAATTGAAAATCTGACGATGGAATGCTCAACATGGGTGTGACAATAATCTTGGCCTTAGGGTGGCCTTTGAGCATTCCATCGTCAGATTTTCAATTGGATGGACGGTTGAAGAGTTGGAGTGTGGAGTGGATTGAAGCCTGTCCATTAAACTATGAGGATAGTCTATCTTAATATATATCTGAGCACTTATACTGTATATGTGTGTAAAGATGATAGTCTGGACCAACTGATGATTGCTGTTTTAGCATGAAATACGTATATTGTGATTATTTATCTTTTCAGCATATATGTGTGTAGGTGTATCGGTGTTATTAGATAGATTGGAGAGAGTTGGGTGGTGTGAAAGTCTGTGCTCATATACCCTACATTACAAAAAAAAATTGGACATTGAAAAAATACAAAGTTTAAACTTAAAGCTGCAGTTATTTGCTACACATTCTATTAAAGTCTAGCTTATTAAAAAGAAATATAAAATAAAATGTATATAAATAATTGGTCATTTTAATTATCAGACTTATAATAGAAGCAAATCATGAATTATGCATGGTCAATGGGTGTTGGTTTGTACAACTCATTACTGGATGAGTGCTAGTAAATTACTAATAGTGCATGTCTAAAATGTCTGATTTCTTCCCACATGTTACATAAAAAAATAAAATAAAATTAGAATTTGCTGCATTTATTTGCCAATACTTTGATATAGGTTTAAATTCAGAATACATTTTGTAAACGTTTTTCAGTTAGTTAACATTTGTTTCTAATAAAACTTATATAGGCAACTTATTTTAATCTAATCACTTAGGTTTATTAAGAAAATGAGTTTCTAAGGTGGGTGTTGATTTGCTTGGAATAAAGATAAGTAACACAATTGAAACATATTTTAACTCAAGCCATGAAAATTACATATTAATTACACATAATGTTAAATACATGAATATCGTGGAAATTTTTTAAATAGTATAGATCAATTTAGTTTTATTTTTCAAAACTATATGTAAGTCTCATTTAGTAAAACATTACACCTCATTATGCAGAAGATTTTACAAAGTTTCGGATTTTTTTTTAGTAGCTACCTCAAAGCCAATGTTGGTCAGTGTGTGGATATCTAATTATTTTTATTTAGTAGAAAAATTCTCAAATTTTTATCACTCTATAATTGATAAGTATGATGAGTTTATCTTTTTTTTTTGTTATGTGAAAGGCTGAAGTGTCTGTCTGTTAGAAAGATTTTCTTTTACCTCACTAAAACACATACACATGACAATAAATGAGCATATGCACTTTATATAAACCTGGCAATAATTGTTTTACCATGTAACATTGAACACTTTGTAATCCTCAACAGGTAAGTGTACCCAAAAATTTTTGTAATCTTTTAACTAATAAAGGTTACTTTTGAGAAAAAAAAAGAATTTCTGTCAAAAGATTAACTAAACCATTACTTGAGGGTTATTTTTTTTTTTCAAATAATGAATAGCAATACAGATTGATTTGTAATAAGAAAACTTCAGTTCTACAAACCGTTTAGAACTTTTGAAGTTTGTGTTATCATAAAACAAACAAACAAAAAAAATAATTTATTAAAAATATTGAATTCTTAAATATATTTGCTTAAAAATGCTTGTAGTCATTGGTTTTTAATAAAAATAAAACTTCAAAATTTAACATTTGATAAACATTAAAAATTTGAAAATAACTTATGAATAGTTTAATAAAATATTAAAAATTAAGTTAATTTAAATAATACCATCAATAATAAAATAACTTTGTTTGAATCAGCAACATTTGATTCTTCTATTCGCCAATTTTTTTATAAAGTGAATTGAAATCTACTTTGTCTTATACAAAGTGAGACTTTGTCATTATAAACTTTAATAACTAAATATATTTAATAAGCTTTTAATTAAAAAATATTGAATAATTGACCAAATTATACTATGAAATCAAATTTGTAATAATGTTTATACTTTACAGTCTTCCCAAAAATCTTCTTGACCAATATATTGGGTTGATCATGAACAAATCACAGACAGATAGATATCAAGTGTAGTCTGATTTAAGTTAAAAAATAGTAAAAAATTAAAAAATTAACAATATTCAACAGAAGAATTTGTATCTCTCAGATAGATCATGAATTATTTTCAGTTAAAAAATATAAGGAAGCCACCACTATAATAATAATGCATCCTATTACAATATATATATATATTGGGCACTTATGATAACTTAATATTTATAACTACTTAGTGATATTAGCGAAACTTTAAATTATTTTGCCTGATAGATAATAGCAGATTGACATATATGGTAGTATTCAAATTTCAATTAAAGATTAAAAATCTTTTTTGTGATTGAAATTTTGATATTGATTTATTGGTAAAAAAGAAAGTGAAATAAAATTTCACCCTTCTTACCATCTTTTAATATTAATTTTTATTTAAAAATATACAAGTAGTATTTATTTTTTATAATGTCTACCATAAAACATGTTTTTATATTTATCTGTTGGAAAAATCTTAAGGGTAAAAAAATATTTCTAGGCATTAAGCAAGTAGAGAATGATTCAAGTTTGTTGTTTTTAACAACAAATCCATAAACATTTTATTGATTTATTTTTGAAATTGAATGTAAATAAAACCTTTTCTGGTTGAAAAGTTAATTGTTCTAGAAAGAGAATTTTAAGAGAATTTTTATCAGAAGTTTTATTAACTTATATTTTCTATTTTAGTCTTTCAGTTTAGTGGACAAGATCTTTCTATAAATATGATGGTTAAATATTTTGAGTTCCCTCCCAACTAACCAACCTTCAAGTGACTTTAAAAAAGTTATCAAGAAATTTCACTTTAATTTCAACCATTAAAAAAAAGGATTCTGAAGCATTAAGTATATAATTTAAGTGTGGAGAAAACTATATGTCAATTAAATGACATAGATTATGTTAGATATCAATCTCACAGCTATTTTTATAGGAAGGATAACTAAGGAAAGTAGCCAGTTAACACAAAGATTAAACTAGAACAAAAAATTTTACAGTAATAACAAGTAAGAATATTTTTTTTGTTAAGTACTGTATATACTAAAAAAGAACGTTAGATTTAAAAAAAATAAATGAGCACTTTTATTGTTAAGAGTTGAATTTTAAATAAAGTGCGTTAAAATCTCTAAAAGACACAAATATATATATATATTTAAAATAATATTTAATTATATAGAGGGTATTCAACCCATCTTACTAGCACTGTTAAAAAATGATATTAAAACTGCAAGGATACTCTCATCCCAGCTGCAAGATAGAGACTTTGAGAATTACCATCTATATAATTACAATCTAAATACTGCACTTGTAAAATTTATTATTACATAAAATAATATTTATTAAAATCTTAATTAATTCTGTTCATTAAAAATTTTGATGTTAATCAAATATATGTGAATCATTACATATATTACAAATCTGTCCAGTAATTTAATACTACTTTTAATGAAATATTTTTATTATTTAAATATGTTCTTAATGTTTATTCTAAATTGAATATTCCTTCTATGTGTGTGTTCTGTGATTGATTAACAATTTGAACCTGAATATGCATAAATTGAAAGCAGTTGAATGTTTCCACTGAATTCTATAGTCTGGTTATGGGGGGGAGGGTTATAATAGTATGTGCAGGTTAAAGTTTAATTTGCATGACTAATAAGTAGATAATGCCTAAAAACATACAATTGTATATAGTTAAAATATTTTTTATTTTTTATGAATATATACATGTTATTACTGTCATTTAGTTTGACTTTTTTAAAATATTGATTGACATTTTTGGCAACGTAATGTGAAGATACATGTTCACATATCTTGCATTCATGCAAATATTTAGTGCACCAACATATTATTTTAATATATATATATATATATATATAAGCATATTCATTCATTCATAGTTAATATATATATATATATATATATATAAGCATATTCATTCATTCATAGTTAATGCATTCAATTACTATATATATATATATATATGAATAACAGTTGGCAGCATTCTATTAAGTATTAAGCACATGATAAATAATACTTATAATAATCAAATAAAATTCAAAACAATATATAGGTAAATATTCATTTTAGTATACTAATGTAAACTTTTTTTTTCCAAAATCCATTGTTAGCCAAATTCTACCATCTCTTTTCTGAATACAGCATAGACAGAAAGTATATTTGTATATGCAGATTGAAAAATAAAGAGATGAATAAAAAGCCAAAGAGATAGCCAGAAAGATAGAGAGTGACAGACAAACAGAAAAATAAAGAGATAGAAACAGACAAATAAATAGACAAAAATAAAGTAAAAAGGGATATGAAGGGATAGATTGGCAAAAAGATAAGTAGGTAGTCAAAGAGAAAAACAAAGGGATAGAAAGATGGATGGATAGATAAAATGATAGAAATATAGGCAGAAAAGTGTTAGATAGATCAATAGATAATCAGCATATTCAAAGTTTATTATTATAAAAAAGTTTCATGGTATGACAACAAGATAGCAAATAAAACTTAAAAATTTCTTCATATTTCATTTTTTTATGGAGATCCATTTAGAGATCAAATAAATGATTACTAAATAGAATCTAGTTATTCTTAATTAAAAAATAAAACAAAACAAAATGTTTAATTTATCGGGATCTAGCCCATTGACTGATATATTCTCCTTCACTGTCAAATAGACTTTTATTCAGCAGTGAGTTATTTAAAATTCGTTTTATCTTTTACCTTACTAACATAAAATATGCCGAGTATAATATGTATTTAGACATAATAATGTTAAATATTTATATGTAATGTTATTTTTCAGCGTTTCTTTAAAATCACTTGTTAGATCATCTATAATTCAAGTTTCTTAAAAGTAAAATAGTTTCATTATTAAAGGTTAATTAAGTAACAATCCATTAGTTTGTTAACTGCAATGCTCAGTATCAAGAGCGTAGGCTAAACTTCAATCAAAAGATTTTAGTTCTCGAGTTTCATATTATCACTATACTAAACTATACAAGATATCTATGGAAAAAAATCATTTGTCTATATAATTATTTATGTATATTTATTAATAATTAAAATTATGTAAAATATTATTGATGATTATTAAATAATCTTGATGCTTTCACATTTTTAAATTAATAGTAAGCCGTTTTTAACGTCTTGTTTTCTGTAGAAGCAGATGTTCCTGACAGAAGGTTGTTAGTGATTTTAAAAAATGACAAGAATAAATCAGTGTTTAAGTAGTATGTAATTGGTTTTGCATCAGAACTTATTTGCTATTTTACGAATTAATTATTAATATTATTTTATAGTGATTAATTAAATGAATATATGTACATTGTTGAGTAATTCATATTGTTTGTTGTTTAATTAAAATCGAATCTGTAAATGTGCAAATAAATATATAAAAAACATGCAAATAGCATATTAATATAACAAACAGAATTACATAAATACTATTAAAAAAAATTAAAACACTATAGCAAAAAAAGATTCAACAGAGACATTTTAACCGAGGCATTTTTGATAATTTTGTGGAAAAGATTGGGGAAAACAAGAAAAAAAATATTACTCAAGCAAGTAAAATTTTACTCTAAAAATGATCACAATTCGGAGTTATTAGGAAGACAAAGCCTTTAGAATAAAAATTAATATCTGAAGAAAATGCATATTAAATATAAAAAACTATGAAAATAACTCAAAAGATATTAGAAATAATTGTTATTTTTTTTTTTTTTGTAAATTATGTTATATTGAATATAACTTACTCCATAGGTGATCAAATATATTTATTTAAATTTATCTCGGACTTTTTAATTTTGGTAATACATTAATTTTCATAGTTTATGCAGAAGAATTATTACAGTTTGATTTATAAGTGTCAAGTTATTTGCATTCATATATAAAATCCACTTTAGATAAATACATTACGATATTATTAATTAAGACTATCAGATATACATTTTATACCCAGTTAAAGATTAATGTATTTGTTTTTAGTAATGATAACCACATGGTATCATTAATTTCTTTCATCTGTCTATAGAATCTGTATAATATTAACATATATAAACAACTAACTAAATTCAAACCTTCCACAAACTTTTTGGCATTAAGTAGTAGTGAGAAATTTGTATTTTTTTTTTTAGCAACAAGAGATAGTATGCTACACTTTGAAAGCTACTAAGATCTAAAATTTCCTATTAGGAGTTTTAAGATTTCCATATTATTAAAATATGGAATTATCTTTAAAAATATTATTAAAGATATGATTACACTTATTTTTAAATTCAGTAAAAAATCATGTCCAATTTTATTAGTACCTAAATTTTATTATATTAAAGAAAGATATAGACTTTCCTAATAATGTAATACACAGGTATTAAAAATCATTTAATGTTGGTCTATATTGCAAAAGGGTAGATCAGAAGATGAACTGTTATTTTCTTTCAATTTCTGGATATGATAAATTAAATATATTCACGGATGATATATTTTGATCACATTTTGTATAATAACATAAAAATTAAAATGATGACTTTAAACATTATATTCATCTGTCTACTCAAATATATTTGAACAGAAATGTTCAGCTTAATGAAGTTAAGACAATTTTTTGTAAAATAATTTAGAAATTGTAGTAATTAATAAATTATCTGGAGAAGTTTTAAAATATGATGTGTTAGCTTTAAAATTATTGATTTTTTTCTTAAGAGTAAATGCACCCTTGAAATTGTTCACTTGATGTTAAAAATACTTTATTTGTCTAGGCAAATCATTGCTATTTGATTGTCTGAAAGTACTTTTAAAAATTATATTAAATAAATTGTTCTCACTCATAAGTACATGGATACTATAAAACAATATAGTTTTATAGAATCATAAAATTCTATAAACATATTTTGTTTCTAAAAATGTTTAGAAAAATTATTGCTAGCAGAAGCACTATTTGTACATTACTTCTATAATTTGGGTAATTAATATACAAAATCTCTTTATAAAACTGTCTCTTTAATTTTGAATCATACTAATCCATAATCAATCTAACCATCTACACTTTCAAATTCCACATAATTCTTAATCTTAACACAATTTATAAGATGTTATTATCATAAGTATAGGTACATCTAATATTTTTAAAGCTATTTTTCTGCCTAACAAAATATTCACATGATGGGCAAATATTTAATAATAATACACCATTATTAACGTTAATATTATTAGTTCCAATAAATTTTGATTGTAATCTGCTAGACATATATTGTATGAGCAGTAAATAAAAACTTCAGTTTTTTAATTGATGCAATAATACCTCCGGTGCATATAATTAAAGTCCTTTTTTTCTAAATTTTTATAATGAAATGTAATGATATAAATAATGAAATATTTACAATATGCTTTGTGAAAAAAAAGGTTTTAATATAAATAGATTATTATTAATATATTTAAAAATTAAAATAGGCAAAACTCTCCATACAGTAGTGCCACTCAGTGACAACCAGAGTAATCTAAAGCTCCTCACTGATGAAGGCCACAAGCCAGAAACTAGTCTGGGGATATTGGATGAGTAGGCACTAGATAGGAATTTTATGCACAAGCCTTCTGGAATCCATTGATTACTCTGGTAGGCACTGAGTGGCACTACTGTATGGAAAGTTTTGCCTGTTTTAATAACAGTAATGTGCTAGCATAAGAAATAGTGATCATGTGATATTTAAAAATTCTAAGATAATATATTTAATCAAATTAGTTATAGATATAACTTCTATTTTTTTTCCCAATTTATAATTATATATACCAATATATATTCTTCTCACCAAATGTCTAGTCACATACATTGTTTTTAAATTATTTTTGAATTCTTTGTTTTTTATTTTGGAGGTACTACAGATTGTGGGTTTTCACCTCCTTTAGCTTATTCTTTTCTTCATCTTTTATGTCTTCTAACTCATTCAGACCATTGTTCTCTTTCATTGGATCAATTTTTTACATTTTGAAAAAAACAATTTTTTATTTTAAATTTCTAATAATTTGTTTTTGGCTTCTTCAATGGTTTACATATCCACAAACTTTGTTATCATCAAAGAGTTTTATTACTCTTAACTGCTCAAATAGTTTCTTTGTACCAACTGTTTTTTTAAAATCAAATCATTACAAATACATAATGTAGATATTGTTAAAATGTAGCAACAATTACTATATTATAAATATCAATATATTTATTCACTGTTTGTTTGAATTGCAAAGTAAGATGTATTTCCCTTACCGACACAAAAATTTTGTAATTACTATAATGTAAAGCCAATCATATTATCTGAATCTTATGTTTAGGAGTAATCACTGAGTACTTTATGGTATTCAGAGCATTAGTGCTTTTCCATGACCTGATATTCTACAAATAAATATCAATAACCATTAAAAAGATGAGGTTTAACAATCTAAAGACATAACTTAAATTTCTTTGGTAGCAATCTAGTAATAGACTGAAAATTTATATATTGCTTACTTTGTTGTTTGATATAATTACACATAGTAAGCCAGAATATATGTGATATTTCCAGCACTTTAATTTTGAAAATATCAAGATGTCCCTCATCCATTGATTTTACATGTTATGAAGTTTATATTAATATTCAATCCATTATCAAAATACATTTTTTACACATTGATAAACTATCACAGATTCCAAATTTCTATATAATTAGGTTGGTGAAGAGGCAATCCTTCCTAAATCGATTTTTTACTAGTAAAATAACAGTATTCTTTTTTATTCATTTGGCTACTCCTGCACTATTTATATAATTTACATTGGCAGTAACTTTTCTATGTTTGCATTTATTCAATATTCCAGACAGTATATCAATGTGACTAATGTTGTTCCCAGTCTAAAATGATTTCAGAATCATAAGAATATTGTATTTAATTGATCTGAGTATATGGTTTGCTAAAATTCCTAATAAAGATCTTATGAGTTTATATTAATCATAAAAGTAGTCTTATATGCCATAACTGAGAGCTTCCTTATCTAGTTGCTATAGCTCTTTTTAGCTGCTAATATTGTTCTAGATTCTTAAGAAATCAGGCATTCATCTTCATAAATGATATAAAATAACAGTTCCAATATTATATTTGAAAGCATTAGTGGTTGCAACAATCTCTTGTTCATCTCTAAAGTGTGCTAACAGTTGATTAGATGTAACTAAACTTTTCATTTTATTAAACACTCTCTCTTGTTCAACACTCCATTTTCATTGTTGTTTTTTTTATAAACAATTCAAACAATGGAGTTGCTATATATACTTTTTTTTGCAAAAAATGTTCAAAAAGTTTAATAAACCTAAAAACGTTTGTAATTCCTTAATATTTTTAAAGTTTATGTGCATTTTTAGCAGCACTAATCTTTATTAGATTCATATACTTCCCTTTTTTATTAATCAACACAACTTAAAAACTTAATTTTAGTAGTGATCTAAATACATTTTCATACATATAAATGAGTTTCCAAATTTGTGCAAATGTTTGCAGATTTTCATCCTGTTTCAGCTTTACAAGTAAAATAACATGTTTTATCCATTGTAATAGTCCATTCATTTTCACCTAAAACAAATCTGGGGCAATTTTTATCATATATGGAAACTTATTATATTTAATCAATTATAAAAGTGTCTTTGTTGTTAGAACTTCAACTAACCTCATTATTATAGAGATTTGATAATAAGCAGACTGAAAGTCCAACTTAGAAGAAAATAATGCTTTTTACAGTAAAGCTAAAATATTTTTAGACATTTGGTACATAATATACATTCTCATTTACATATTATTTATTTTAAGTGAATAATTTCCACACATTAAAACAATTCCACAAGTTTTTAATATAACCTAATAGTGCAAGATGAACACATCCATAGGTGAAATTATACTGTTGTCCACTAAATCTTTAAGCCCCTTTTTCACATTAGCCTCAGCAAAAGTTTACAGATATTTTGGCTGCATATTCAATCCTGCTGACACAGACATGATATATTCTGTGAACTTCTCAAATTTTAATTTGAGCTTTACTTTTTTATTTTATGCCCAATAGTTTAAACCACTTTCTACTCTTAATATTGAGCTTATGTCTTTTATGATTATGTATAAAGATATTTACTAATCTTATAAAAGTCACACACTTGCTGTGCTGTCAATTTCCATTTTAATTTACTTTTTATAAACAAAAACATCAGACAAATTTTGACAATTTCCTTTGATGTTTGTCATTTTGATAGTAGGTTTTTTTTTCATGTGTCAAAGCATCAGCTGGGAAGTGAACCCATGAACCCAGAACAACTGCTTGTAAGGCAACACTTGTTCTAGATTGATTATGAGGTGAAAAACTGATTTTTTATATTTTCTGTGATTTTTACTACACATGTGAAACAAATGATACCATATGTATGATTTCAGTCATACTTATTTACATCCAATTTTTCAAGTGTCAGTCTGCTGCAATAATATTATGCTGCAGTGCCAATTGTAACATTTATTTTTACTATTTTGTTCTCTCTGAGTTCATTAACTCTATAACACTTATGTACTTGTTCTACTACAGCTTCATAAACTATACATTTTATATAAATCTTTGAGTAGGTTTAATCTATTTCATTTAACAATTGTTGTATGAGCTTACTTTTAGTCATCCCCATAAATCAGCATATGCTTTAACTTAGTATCAAAATTACACTCTTTGGCTGGAAAATATGCATGATTCCACATCCAAATCTTATATATTTTCTTTAACGGCCTAGAATTTCTATTCCAGAATCACAGATGCATTACATACTTAGATACCATTAGCTTAAAGTACTTATTAATTTCCTTATTAGTTCATTATAAAATTCACCTTCAGTGACTTTTAAGAACACTATGTTGGTTAAACACTGATAATTGTTATTCACCCACTAATTAGCCATAATTTACATTTTTATACTTATGAGCATATATTATTTACATCATTTCCATCAAATCCAATATTTGAATTATTTTGCAATGCCATTAATAGTTCTGTTCATCCTACATCCTAAAGTTAATCTCTCTACTAAATACTACTTCCAGTATCCAATGATGCTGCAGTTTTAATACCATTTCTGAGTTGTTGAATGCTTCATCTGCAATATTCAGTAGTATTTCACTTTATGTAATAATTAATATATATATATGTGCTCTGCACACAGTTAATGAAGCTATTAATAAATTGTCAAAATTTTTACTGCCAAGCACTTTCAGGACAGTCTACAGTCCCATATTCATGGCGAGTTATTCTGTTAATAACTGTAAAACTATGCAAATTTTATGCAAATGTATATGCAGATACATGAATATGGGACTGTAGACTGTCCCAAAAGTGCTTGGCAGTAAAAATTTTGACAATTTATTAATAGCTTCATTAACTGTCCGCAGAGCACATATATATATTAATTTATTTAAGCATTAATGAAGTAAAATCTTAACTATTTATGTAATAATCTAATTATCAACTGCTATATGTAGAGTGGTCATTATATTCACTTCTTCTAGAACACAGTCATAGGCACAATAGTCACTAACTGGATAAGCATAAAAATAGTCACAGAAGGACATAACTCAATGAGTAAATGGTTTATTATATTTTGCATACAAAACAGAGTAAGTGATAAATATTTATACTAATGGCATGCACAAATCTAGATATAATAAATAATTTCTACATACACTACTTAAGTGAATTACATATATATTATTTATCCAAAGACTTATAAAATAATACAAAATCTGGCTTACCTATATAAAACTTAGATCTATTTCTTAAACTACAGATATTTTTCTGAAATGGAAGCTCTAGAAGTTTCCTAACTTTTATAACCATTTATTTTTGATGACGAAATAATTGTCTACAGTTCACATGACATTGTAGGATATCTTTATCTGATTTAATTATAAAACAAATAATTTATCTTTGCTTAAGTTATTCTTTCATTACTATTTTTAACCATTTTAGCTAAGATTTTAGTTGGTCTGTTTAAATCTTTTACCTATAGCTATTTTTAATTTATCTGTTACATTCATTTAATTTCATTTATTTTCAATTACAAATACACTGAACTTATTTATACATATAATTTCTATGATTTTTCCACATATTTTTTCGCATATTATATATACTAATATAAAAATTTCAAAATATAGTTAAATATGATGGAATTTATTGAAAGTTTAAGATGAAAATATATGCTAAACTAAAACTAAAGCATTGAAATTAAGAGAGATAAAAAAATTGAGTCAGGCATTATTTTATAAAACTGTTAGTATTTTTGAATACTTGATAATTAATTATCTGGTAAAATTGGTAAAATAAATGGAAATTATGATAGTTAACTGCGAATTTTATAAAAGGAAGTGATTATTTAATCATTGTTTTTGTTGTAAAAAGATGTTTGCTAAATGTTTATTAAGTTGGGTTCTAAGTGGAATTTGAAATTGGATAATCAGGAAAAGCTAGAATAGAAAGTGAAGATTTTATGTTATTTAAGTTAGATAAGAATATAAATTTAAAAATAATATATAATAAGGTGAGATTTCTTATATATTCAGGATTTGTCTGGACTGTCTAGAATTTCAAAAGTTTTTCAAGATTTATGACTATGGTTTTAAAATGTTTTAAAAATTCAATTTTTTTTTTTGCTAAAGAATCTACACTTTATTTGTTTAATACAGTACTTTCAAGAACAATCAGAATGTGAAATTGTTTTTCATGTTTTATATATGCATATACACATTTACATAAAGATTATATTTAAATCTTGTAAGTTACAAAATCTATGTAATATTTGGCTATCAAATATTGCATGACCAAGTTAAAACCATCAAACATGGAAATGGACTAGATTAGTCACTAGAACACTTAGATAATATGATTAAAATTATTTTCCTGATGAAAGAAGTCTGTCCAACATTTATTAAAACATATATTTAAATAAATCAATTATTTTATATAGCGTGAAGTTTTATAAACTGTAATAGCTAAACAGCATTAAGCTGTTGCACATGTGCTTTGCAGATTTTAACTATAAATGACTGAATACAAACACTTCAAACACATGATAAAGTCTTTGGGAAAAGATTGAAAGTCTTATCAATAAAGTTTATACACTATTAAATTTTAGATAAACAACAGCATCATTACCAAAAAGACTACTTCAAAATTTATGAATTCATCATAAAATTTGAAGACATAACTATAATTACAAATAAAAAAAAGATAAATATTAATAACATTGAATTGTATAAAATTAATTGCTAGTACTAAACAAAGTAATATATTCAGAAGTAAACCAATCTTCACACATGCATTGTTTTAATATAAATTGTCACATACTCATCCACAAGCAAATATTTTAAAGAACAAATAAATTGCTTATCATTCAAGCTTATCTGTATATAAAACAACTTCTTCTTACTATGTATTGTTCAGAGCTTGAATTTATTGTATGCCTGATTTTTTAAAATAATGTTCAAATTGTACAAATGTAATTCAAATATTATAGGAGAGAGAATTTATCTCATTTTTAACTATCTACAATTAACATATAATAATTGAAATCTAAATTTATTAATTATTTATTTTTTCTATAGCATAGTATTTATTGCAATATATTAGGAAATGAACCAATATTTACATGTGTTGGTTTAATATAAACTCACATGCATTCACCCATAAGTAAAGATTTTAAGAAACAACTAAATCAGGCATATAATAAACTCAAAATTTGAATAATGCATGCTAAGCAAAGTTGGATTACATATAGATAGCTTGAAGTACAAGTGTTTCTCTTGTTTTTAAAAATCTTTTTTTATATAGGTGAGGTTTATTTTTTAATATTTTACCAATAAATACTGTGCTGTATAAACATTAAATATTTAAAGAAAGTACTATACATTTTAATTCTATAGTAGGCCAACAGTCATTGACATTAGTTGAATGTAGATTCATTATTTAATGAAGCATCATTAGTAAATAAAATTTACTTAATAATGGGTCAACTTTAATTCATATAAATAGATATACATAAATAAAAGAATTAGTAAATGCAACTTTTGTATTATCAATATTATATAATGAGCTTGCAAATAGCTCTAAAAAGCCTTTCAGAATATCCCCAACTTCAGATCGGTTTCTGCTACGATCTTCCTCAGTGACGTGGTAGGATATTCAATCAATATGTTTAATAATTTGGAGTTTGGTTTATGCTTGCTTGTAACACTACTATCTGTATGCAATTTTCTCAGTGGTGAAAAATATGTAGTCTGCTGAATTTCAAGTGTCATTTTCAAGATGTGTGTTAAAAATAAAATATAATTTTATTTAACACTTTACTCAATTTTTTTAGAAAATACATCAGGTAATCTACTGAGAGTTTATCATGTACTGATGATTCCAGAACTCTGGTGAAAAATCAAATAAACAAATGGATGATTACGATTTTCAAATATAATGTAATGAATTGAAATAAAAAATTTAATGTCATGTGCAATTTATTATAAGCTGTAGACAACAGACTGAGTTTTGAAGATTCCAAGATTGATTTTAATCTAGAAACTTCGTTTAAAAAATACTCAGTTTGAATTAACTGAAAAAAACTAACAAATAATCAATATGCTAGCAGAAAGCTCAATTATCATGTCAACTCCTGTTTTGTTTAAAAATATACATGAAGTAAAAAATAATTTAAATACTTTTTGAATATTGTTATATATATATAAATTTATTTTGTTTATGTTTTAATATATATATATATATGTGTGTGTAATTATAATATTATAATCAGCTGTTTAATTATATATATATATAATCAGCTTTTAAATATATATATATATAATAAGATTTTGATGAGAAGTCTCAATTCTCTGTACATTTTAGAAATAAATATCAACTATGATATAACCAAGAATGATCTATAACTTTTATATAAACTAAAAAATAAAATTTAAAAATAAATTGACTTTTAGTTAAAGTGGATTAGACAAATTCTGTTATTAGATGGCCAAGATTTTAATTGGCAATACCATCTTTTAGATATTCTTTATTTGGTAACATACATTTAAAATTTATCTATAAATACACTGACAATTCTCATTAAAATTATATATATATATATATATATATATATATATATATATATGGAATAAGGCATGGGTCCCATGCCACCCAGAGCATACCCAGGTTGCGGATAGGGGTATGGCCTTCAGATATGAAGGTTAGCTGTGAATAAGCAGAGTACTGTAAATAAGCAGTTGCTGACAATGGGACAACATTCACTATCAGGAAGTGGTGAAGGAGACAGTGGCATGTTTACTTCTATAAAATGCCACAATTCCTATGACAGTGGATGTATAATGGCGAGTGTTGACCGCCATTAAATAAGTCAACACCCCGCTGGGTCAGCAACAACATTTCTTCCAAATCAGCGGAAGATCACTACAGGTGACAACGATGAGGAGGAAGCAATAGTTGGATTTTCATTTTATGGGATTTTGCTAGCGCACTAAGCCTATTATAGAGGTTATTGCTGGGCAAAGAAGGCAATGGGAAAACACTTTGTCTTATAATTCCCTTGTTTTATTATGAGTATGTCTACAGGAATCATTACATTTGGTGTTGAGACCTTAGTTAAGAATAACTTTGGTGTCTTGCCCAGCAGGAGTGGACATGAGGCTACTCAGGTTGTCAACCTGCGAAATCCTCATAAATATAATTCATTGAGAGGGGATACACTGAGAATTGGAATGTGGAATGTTAGATCTTTGAGGAGAGGTGGGAAATTGGAGAATTTGAAAAGAGAGTTGCATTTGAATAATATTGATGTTATGGGATTAAGTGAAGTGAGATGGGAGGGATGTGGAGAAGTAAGTAGTGGAGATGTAAAGTTGTTTTATTCAGGTGGTGATAGGTCAATTAATGGAGTTGGCATTGCTGTGAGGAAGAAAATATGGAATAGTGTTGCAAAGGTTGATGGTATTAACGATAGGTTGATGGTGATGAGAATAAATGCAAGTCCTAGAGATTTGGTAATTGTACAAGTTTATATGCCAACTAGTAGTCATGATGATATTGAAATTGATGAAATGTATGAGAAGATAGAAGAAAGTATTCAATGTGAAGGAAAAAATTCATGTATATTGCTATTGGGGGATTGGAATGCTGTTGTGGGGAAAGGTAGGGAAGGAAAAATTATTGGAAATTATGGTATTGGAAAAAGAAATGAAAGGTGTAGTCGACTTGTACAATTTTGTAAAGAGAATGGGTTTGTCATTGCAAACACTTGTTTTAAAAATCATATTAGAAGATTGTATAAATGGAAAGCTCCAGGTAACAAAGAACGTTATCAAATTGATTATATATTGATTCAGGATAGATATAAGAATGCTATTAAGGGTTCACATGCTTTGCCTGGTGCTGATATAGATTCGGATCATAATTTGGTGATGGCTAAATTAAAGCTGAGTTTAAAAAGAATTAAAAGAGGGAAAATATACACAAGATGGGACTTGGATAAATTGAGACAAATGGAAAAAGGAAAATTCGGTTTAGTATGTGAAAATGAATTTAAAAGAATTGTTCAGGATGGGAAATATGTTAATGGCTCTGATAAGTATTGGAATAGAATTAAAAAAGGATTCTTGAAAATAGCAAAAGATGAAATAGGTATTATTCATGCGAGAAAAGCGAAATGACCTTGGATAACTGAAGGTATGTTGGAAAAGATGGAAGTGCAGAGACGATGGAAGAATGTAAATACTGAGGAAGGGTAAAAGGCATATAGGAAATTTAATAATGAATTGAGAAGAGAAACAGATTTAGCAAAAGAAAAGTGGTTGGAGCAAGAATGTAAAGAGATAGAAAGGCTTCAACAGATGAAAAGATATGATCTGGCATTTGATAGAATACGAAGTATCACTTGGGAGAAAAAGACATGGGTAGTAAGGGAGATTGCAGATAAGAATGGAAGGAGGTTAACTGATAGTAATGATATATTAAAAAGATGGGAAGAATATATTCGGTATCTGTTTAGTAGAGGAAATAATTCAATTGGTTATGAACTTGAAAATGAAGATGTTGCAATAGATGATAGAGGTATGGACATATTGCGAGATGAAGTAAGAAAGGCAATCACACAAATGAAGAATGGTAAGGCTGTTGGATTTGATGCAGTACCTATAAAATTTTTGAGAGAAATGGAAGAATTTACTATGAAGGAAATAGTTGGACTTTGCAATTTGATATATAATAGTGGAGTATGGCCTGAAGATTTTTTAAGAACTATAGTGATTCCAATTGCTAAAAAGAAGAACGCTGTTAAATGTGAAGAGTATAGGACAATAAGTTTGTTGTCTCATGTTTCTAAAGTGTTATTGAGGATTTTAACTCAAAGGATTTATGGGAAGGTTGATTATTATATTGGTGAAGAACAGTTTGGTTTTCGGAAAGGGAAAAGCACAAGAGATGCTATTGGTATTGTTAGGATAATTGCAGAAAGATATATTGAAAGAGATAAAGGAATTGCTATATGTTTTATGGATTTAGAAAAGGCATTTGATAGAGTAAGCTGGAATAAACTGATGTCTATCTTAAGAGATAAAGGAGTATTTTGGAAAGAAAGACGATTGATATGGACTATGTATAATGGTCAAAGGATAAGAGTTAGATTTGGGTGTAATGATACTGATGAAGTGAATATAGATAGTGGAGTTAGGCAAGGGTGTAGTATGTCACCTGTTTTGTTTAATATTTATTTAGAAGATATGCTGAATAATTATTTGGACTGTGGAGGAGCAAATGTTGGAGGAAGAGTAATAAAGTGTATAAGATTTGCAGATGATATGGCTCTTATTGCTGAGGAGGAAAAGGATCTTTAGAATATGTTGAATTGGAAGAAGGATGTATCACATATGGAATGAAGATTAATATTGAAAAGACTAAGTGTTTATGGATAGGGAGAGATGCAAAAAGACTGCAAATTGGAATCCATGATGACATGGTTCAACAGGTGAAGGGATTTAGATATTTAGGTAGTTGGTTGAGTGAAGATGGAAGAAGTGAAGACGAAGTTAAAAGAAGAATAGCATTGGCAAAGGTGATATTTGTCAAGAGAAAGAAGATATTTTGTGGACCTATGGAAAGAGAATTAAGGAAGAGATTAATTAAGTGTATTACTGTATTGTTGTGAGACATGGACATTGAAATAATAGAATTAAGAAACGTTTAGAAGCTTTTGAGATGTGGACATGGAGAAAAATGGAAAACATCAGTTGGATGAGTAGGGTAACAAATGAAGAAGTTTTGAAAAGAGTTAATGAGGAAAGAAGATTGATTGAAAATATCAGAGAGAGAAAGAGAAACTGGATTGGACATATATTAAGAAGAGATTATAGTTTAGTGAAAGATGTTTTGGAGGGAATGGTGAGTGGAATTAAAAAGAGGTGATGGAAGAGATTGACATTATTGGATGATATAAGAGATGGAAAGGCTTATGTGGAATTGAGGAGATGGGCAAGGAAGAGAATGGAATGGAAGAATAGATGAACTGATGCAGTGACTACTCTTTGGACCTGTCTATTGGACAGACTACTATTGATATATATATATATATATATATATATATATATATATATATATATATATATATATATATATATAGTTAAAAATAAAATAATATTTTAATTTTTATATTATTAAATTTGCAAATATCATATGCAGAAAATATTAAAAACAAAATAAAAAACGAGTGTAATGAAAAATGAAATATATAAAAGAAAAACAGGGATATTATTTTAAGAGAAATAACTGAAAATAGATAGAATATTATAAAAGAAGGAGTGAATAGATATAAATATTTGTAGGTTTAAGGTAAAAATGAAAAAGATTGAAAAAAATGTTCTAAAATATGTAAGATTTGTTTTTATGATAGATAAATAATGATAATATTTTTAACAAGAGATATACTAGAAATAGAAATGTTGAAGTTAAAATGTGTATTAGCTACTACAGTCAGCAGAAAAAAGAACAAAAATTATAAAATGTTGCTATAAGATACATTATATTTAAAACAATAATAGTAATAATAATAAGTCAGATGTCACATGATTTATATATAGCTTGCAATTACCAATATGTAAACTTAAGAGCATGCTAACGCTCTAAACAAGCTTTTTTTTATTATGATAAATGCTACTACAAGAGAAGGCATTCAAATCATCTTTATCTTAGATTGTCCCCATCCCCAGACCGGTTTCGACCTATGGGTCTCTTCAGTGAGGAGTTGGGACATTAGATTCAGAAAACCAACTCAAGCTAAGCATTTATCTAAAAGATAATTTTCAAGAAGAAGATCTAAACCTTTAGACATCTGCATGTCTTTAATGTCAGCTCTCCAACTGAAAAAATTATATGGGCCTGAACTTAATTCAGATACTCCATATATTAATGGGCTTAGCCATTTAATTTATCCAAAGCTCCAACAGCAAAATAATAATAGTAATAATAATAAGTCAGATGTCTCATGACTTATATATAGCTTGCAATTACCAAACTTCTTGAGAATTATCTTTTAGATAAATGCTTAGCTTGAGTTGGTTGTCTGAATCTAATGTCCCAACTCCTTACTAAAGAGACCCATAGGTCAAAACCAGTCTGGAGATGGGGACAATCTAGATAAAGATGATTTGAATGCCTTTTCTTGTAGTAGCATTTATCATAATAAAAAAAAGCTTGTTTAGAGCGTTAGCATGCTCTTAAGTTTACATATTGGTAATTGCAAGCTATATATATAAGTCATGTGACATCTGACTTATTATTATTACTATTATTATTTTGCTGTTGGGGCTTTGTCTAAATTAAATGGCTAAGCCTATTAATATATGGGGTATCTGAATTAAGTTCAGGCCCATATAATTTTTTCAGTTGGAGAGCTGACTTTAAAGACATGAAGATGTCTAAAGGTTTAGATCTTCTTCTTGAATTATCTTTTAGATAAATGCTTAGCTTGAGTTGGTTTTCTGAATCTAATGTCCCAACTCCTCACTGAAGATACCCATAGGTCGAAACTGGGCTGAAGATGGGGACAATCTAAGATAAAGATGATTTGAATGCCTTCTCTTGTAGTAGCATTTATCATAATAATAATAATAATAAAAGCTTGTTTAGAGCGTTAGCATGCTCTTAAGTTTATATATTTACAACATACATTTGAGATTTTTTTTAAAAAAAAATTAAACTACAAAGCTTATATATATATATATATATAAAATAGGGATTTTGAAGAATTTTTTTATTATTTTTAAATTTAATAGAAATTACAAATTTTAATAATAATATTGAATTTATAATATATGTAATTATACAAAGCTGAATTAAAAAATTTAATATATTAAAATATATTTATATACAATATTCACACATAACACTAAATGAAGAAAATATAAAAAGAACTATAGCCATCCATAAAATTTAGAAACCCCAATCTAGTTCTTCTATTAAGCTACTTTCTTGTAATTAATTAATTACAACTAGAAAAAAAGAATCAATTTTTTCTAATCATTTCTAAAAAATATATAGACAAGTGGCTAAATAGTTGAATTAGATTGTGGTTATCAATACTGAAGGTAGTTATATATATATATCACTGCTTTATCATTTAGAAATTCTAAATTTTATTAAAATTTAATCTTTTATTATTAATAATTAAATTTATTTTCTGTTAGATTTCAAATATTTTGTGCAAAAATAAAATAGACAATTTGAAATTATATTTAAACATAAAAAAAACAAAAACAACAAAAGTATTTAAAAAAAAAAAGAATTTAGAAAAAAAGCAATAGTCACAACACAACACTAATAAAACATAGAAATACTCATAGAAATTTTTTATTGAAATTAAAATAGGACAGAAGGATCAGTAGAGAAATAGAGATAATAGTCAACCAACCTTCTGGCCAACTGATTTAGGAAGTGCAATGACGACTCTGGAACTGTCCTTTAAAAACAATAGAATCAGATCATTACCATTTGACAATAAAAATAACAAAAACAGCATTAAATAATTTATAAAAGGTAGCAAAAATTAGGAAAAAATATGAAAAAAATTGTTAAATATGTATATGAAAACAAAAAGAATGAAAAAAATAAAAATGGCTTCAGCAGAAGATTATATACTGTTTTATATATATATAAAACAAGCTAAAATAATTTCCTGTAGAGGTCATAAGTTTTCTGTTTTTAAGATTTGTTAATAAAACTATTACATTTTTATAAGAATATTATTTATGAATGTAAAAGGTAATTAATTAATGTTTCAATTTTTTTTTTTTTTTACAATTTTGTACATTTATTTAGGAAAAAAATAAAATATTTTTTTTAAAAAATTAATTTTTGTGAATTAAAATTTCATAAAACTTTGCAGTAAAATCTTAAAATAAAATTAGATTTAAATTGTATAAAAATATTTTATTCACATGATTAGTTTATACATAGATCTATTGTTCAAAAAATGTAGATACTGTATTAGGAACTTGTTATCATTATAAATATATTCTTTTAAAATAAAACCATTTAAACATGTTTCTAAGATTCTGAAAGTATGAGGAAAGAATTGTTGAATCAGTTGATTAGTTCCTCAGTTATTTATAAAATGAATTAATAATGAAAAAATTTCTAAAAAAAATTAAGATGAAATTGAGCATAATTTTTAATGAGAGACAGACAAAGTACATGACATAAATACTATTTCAAATATCTTCTAAAGAGGTACATACAATATTGTTTTAATTGAGAAGTTAAAATTAAGAAAGATATTGATTTTAAAATGTTTGCTGCAGAAAAAGTTAAAAGATAGTTTTAAAAATGTCAAATATCAGATGTTGGGACTGACCATAGCATTTTTCTTTAGCATTTTTTTCTGGAGATGAAATGGTCATCTTTATGTTCAACAATCAAGTAATGATGATGAAGTTAGATATAAATCTAAAAATAATTATGACTTCTTCTTGAGCACTAAATTAATTTTCTAATCCCATGTTTCTCAAAGTGTGAGCCACAGTTCCCCAGGGGCTGTAGAACTTTTGTGGGGAACCTCAAAAAAGTTTAGTGGTGATGAAAGTCTCTAACAAAAAACAAATTTCTATATAAAAAATCCAAATTAAACACATTTATAATCTTTTAAAAAGGAAATGAATTTATTTTAAGTAAATATTAGATAATATTTTAATCAGAATAAAGTTGTTTATGAAAATATTGTTATCATTTATTAAAATTGATGAATTAAGTTTGTCAGAAGATCCCATGCAGATGATCTTTTTCAGATTGCACAGTTAAAAAATTATTATCAAACTAATAAGTAAGTGCCTGTAATTTTTGTGTAAGAATGTGTATAAATACTTGACTCATTAATACCTAGTGTCTAATCACTAGTGTTGAGACATATAGCACATGCTCCATCTATCAGGTTCACACCATACAGGTACATATCAAGGAAACTGCAGTGAAATTCAATGATTCATCCAGTAAGAGATTTAAACTATTTGAAGTTTAACATATTAATTATTAAATTCAATAAGTGAATAATCAGAAAAAGTTTAAAAGATATTGCATAAAATGATAATATTGGCCAGTCAAAAACATCTGGACTAATCACATTGGAACTTTCACAACTCATGTTGATTTCTGAAGCTGAAAGTAAGTGACAAAAAATATCAAATAGAAAAAATATATAAATATAATGCTTCAAATATATAGTACAGATTTATTCAATCGAGTAAAAATCCTAATACACCATTGTTTATAATTTTCAAAAACCTATTATAAAATGATTGTATATGGTCAGGCAAACTTATATGCCACTTAGAAATCGTTCATGCTATATATAAACCAATAAACATCACATGACTACCACATCTTATGATTGTGTATAACTGTTGTTAAAACAGGCAAAACTCACTCTATCTTGCTGTGTGTGGCATACGTATAGTGAGTTTTGCCTGTTTTAGCTATATATAAAATAACACAGTTGAGTTTTTTCAAAATATGGCTGAAGAATTTAAATGACAATCAACACGCTTTTCAAAACAAACTAAGTTAAATGACAAATTACTGAAAACTTTCTTTGAAATTGATTATTTGGTAGTTAATACAAAAATGCCTCATACAATTGGTAAAGACCTCATGTTACCAGCAGCAATAAAAATTTGTGAAGCTATTAATAGTTCTGAAGTTTCAGAACCATTAAAAAAATGTTTTGTGTCCAACAATACAATTAAAAGAAAGATAGATTCTACTGCCGATAATATATCTATTTTAATGTCATGGATAAAACAAAGGAGTTCTTTTGCCATTTAGCTCAAAGAAAACAATTGACAATACAAACAATGTTAATTTATTGGTTTTTATGAGTTATCTGCATGATTTTCAAATTCATGAAGATCTATTTTGCAAATTTTTTTTTGATACAATCAAGAGAAAAGGATATATTTGAAAAGTAAATATTTTTTTATATACAGAAAATAAATTTAATTTGGAAAAAGTCTGTTGGAATTTGCACTGATGGTACTGCAGCCATAATTTGCAGAAAATCAGTTCATAGCAAAGTCTAAAAAAGTTGCCAGAATACAAACTACCTTTATTGCATTATTCACAGGCAAAATTTAGTTTTTGGACAAATCATAGAATTTCTTAGTAAAATACTATTAGAAGTTTCAAATGTAATAAAGATTGCTTCATATATTATGCCAAAAGATGAATTCTAATTATGAAGCATTTCTGTATCATACAATAATGAGATGACTTATCTTGCAGAAAAATTCTCAAAAGGGTTTTATCATTAAAAGATGACTTGAGAATTTTTCTAATTGATAAAAACCATAAAATAGCAACCCAGTTTTACAACCAAAAGTGGTTGTTGTTAATTTCTTATTTGATGAATTTTTTTAAAAAAGCGAAAGCATTGAATCTCTCTGCAAGAACAAAGTAAAAGTATATTATGCCTAAATACATGATTGTAAGCTTTCCAAAGTAAATTATTTGCATGGTCACATAGTTTAAAAAACTGTAATACAGAAATGTTTTCATCTCTTCATGAATTTATTGGAGAAAATATTTTAATATTTGCAGATAATATAAATATCATAAATCTTGAGAACTGTATTGTTGCAAGTATTTTCCCAATTTAGATGAAAACAAAGAACATAAGTAGATAAGACATCTTCTTTACTAGAATTTCAACATCTACCACTGTCATCTCAAAAACAACTAATAGAAATAAAAGCAGATACAATACTGAGAACAGAATTTTATAATTCTGATATATCAGAATTTTAGATTCACAGTCAAAAAGTGTATCCTTCCATTTTGTATTCATATTCCTTTTGCATCAGCTTATTTATGTGAAACTGCTTTTTTATTAGGTTTTGCTAATTAAGAATAAATATAGATCATCTACATTGGAAAGAAATTTAAGAGTTGCAATTTCAAATATTTTTCCAGATATTTCATACATCTCATTAAATATTATTGTTATTAAAAAATATTATTGAATATTATTAGTAAGTTTTGTTTCATATTTTCTTTCATATATATATATATATATATATATATATATATATATATATATATATATATATATATATATATATATATATTGTGCCCTTATCTATAGGTCATAATAAGGTAGAATGGTCAATTGCTAAAAAATTTTAAATTTTAAAATACGTTTGTGTAATATATTGATAATTGTATGATCGATTAGATCTTATAGTACAATTTAAGGCTGAAAATACCTGGTATATAAAAGTGTAATGGATTGTTTTAAAAGAAAACAGTTAAATAAAGCTTAATTATATCCTTGCTTATGGTTGTAAAAGCTGGCCATATAAAATAATACAGCTATAAATAGTTAAAAGTATATTAACAATCCAATTGTAATATTTTAAAACTAATAAATTAAATAAACGCTATATGTAATGTGATAATTATAATTAATATTCAAATTTAATCTAATATATTTTAAGATAAACTTTAGGATGGTGAGAATTATATTTAGTTCTACATTTTTAAATTATTTTCCAAATTTTTATAAAATATATCAGTTTTGGTAATTTAGACTGAGACGTAAATTAAAAAATCATCTGATAAAGTTAGTAATCATGTGACTGTATATTATATACCTTCACACACACGCTTGTTAGAATATAATAATAAAGTTTGTGAATTATAAAACTAAATGTAGTTGCTATCTATCGTTAAAGTAAAAGTTGAAATATTAAATGTTATTTTAATAATTGTTTTAAAGTTTAAATGATTTTGATAAAACTATAATTGAGTTTAAAAATACTATTCTAAGTAATATTTTAAATCATTACGTCATAAATTCTTTATTTTAAAAAGGTTTAATCTATTATAAAACTAAAATGTGTAAATTTGTTCGCGCTAAAAAAGTCATTAACCAATCAACGGAGGTATTTTAGCAGACAAAATATAAGAATTAGACGGAGCGGGAGAAAGTAATGTGTAAGTGAAGGAGGGAGTAACATATTTTTTAGCTGGATAAGATCGTAAGCTAGAAAAGTAATATAATTTTAAAATTTTATATTTATTTTAAAAGTTTTTTAAAATATAATATTTTGAACTACCTTTACATGGAGGGCTAATTTTTAAAAGTTTTCTTACCAGTGATTTTATTCAAGTTTAGCCAAAACCTTACAGTAAAAATGGAAATACTACAGAAAACAGTATACAGAAGTTATGATAAAGGAAAAATATTTGTAATGTGCCTTGATACAGCTTTATTTATGCTCAACCAGAAACTTATTATTATAACTCAGAGGAATATAATTTGGACGTTATACGGAAAACTTAAAAGAGAAGTTATTTGCCGTCAGGAAAATTTATGACGCACAAATTTATAAGGCTACTCTGAAGTTTTTTTTTATTCTTCTCTATGGAAAATTTAAGATACATATATCATAAAGAAAAAAAATTATGTAAAAGTTATAATGGAGAAAGAATGTTTGTCCTTTTTAAAGGAAACATTACAAAGTATATAGTTACCAGAACTTTAAAAAAAGGAAAAATTACCGAATAATGATAGGAAAGAGTCATTATTTTTTTAAAAAAAAAAAAGAACAGAAAAACTTTATCTAAGAGGAATTAAAAATATTATAAAGTGTTCATTGGAGAAATGCTTGATTTAGAAAATATAAATTTAAATTACTTAATGAAAATGGATCCATGGAAACCGAAAAGTTTTATTGAATATTTAAATTAAAGTTCTGAGAAGATGCATCGTAAAAGTTGTGCGGGAAAATATTAGCAGAAAATATTAGAAGAGAATATGTAGACGTTTTTCTTTACGGGATTAACTAATATCATAATTAATAATTGTATTAAATATTATAAAAAAACCAAGGATTG
Organism: Epiperipatus broadwayi; assembly: GCA_028023455.1. NCBI lineage: Eukaryota > Metazoa > Onychophora > Udeonychophora > Euonychophora > Peripatidae > Epiperipatus > Epiperipatus broadwayi. The sequence continues at coordinate 177,142 of JAQFVV010006704.1, forward strand.
TCATCTATGAATATTTATTAAACAGAGCAATAATTGTTTTACCTTAAAATAGAACATTAAGTGACTGAAGAAGAAATAATAAACATTTTTTTTTAGCTTTAATATGAACGGTTTTCAAGAAAGTTTGATAAAGAAGTACAGTAAATATAGTTTAAATATTTTACTAATTTATTTTAGAATATAAAAATGTTATGTGAGATTAGGGAAAACATATAAACATAAATTTAGTAATATTAAAATTTAAATATAATAGCTTGATAAAATTATAGAAATATTGTTTAAAATAAAGTGTATGGATGTGAATATTATATCTACAAGGATCAATGGGATGGTGAAGCCTACGGAACGCGATCGAGGAGATAAAGGTCGTTTTCGGTAATTTTGATAGTTATTTATAATGCATAATGTATTTTTTTTTTTTAGATCATCTATTGATTAAGAATGAAGTGAGAAAGTTTAAATTATATGTACACACTTTATACAACATTTTTAACATATAATGAGATAGGAGTAATTCGGAATATGCATGCAATAATTTATTTAAAGTATATTAATAATATAATTTAACAGAACAATTGTGTGATTCTTTTGAACTTTCATGTGATAAAGTATTCAGATATTCAAATAGTTTGTATATGATTAAATATACGGAGGAAAGTAGTAAAAAGATTTTCTTATAGAACAGTGGAATAGTTTTAAAATAAATGAATTTTATTATTGTTAGTAATGCAGATATGTATTTGTCAATGTACAGTATAGAAAAAATCTTGAGAAATAAGATCGGATAGTGACTTGGAAGTACTAGTGGAGAGGAAACCAAGATGATGTTTTTTTTAAGAAATAGGAAAAATAAAGGATTTGGATCATATTTAGTTTTGTGTGATTTCAGTATAGTTAACTAAGCCCTATAACTGAACACATATGGTTTGGACAGTGTTTTTTTGCATATCTTTAAACTTTTGATGTTAGAATAAAGCTGAAGAAATAGCTTTAGCATCGTTCCTATAATAGAGGTTGGTAGACAAGTAAAGGTCACTCCTCTATAGTGTCTTTTAATTCACTGTGCCATGATTGTCAAGATATATGACGAGTAATATTCTAGTTGTATTTTGATCCTATGCATCTATCTTCGCTATCCTTATTTCGTGAATCTGCATCGGTCAGAAAGATATTTTCAAAGAAATAATGAATAAAATAGAACTGAAGATATGTTATCGTTTATGTAAGAATAGTTTATTTGCTTGAATGTATAGAATTGTGTAGCTTTAAAATTGAAAGTCCAAAATATCATAAAGAGAGAAAGAATCATATAATACATTGTAAAATTAATTCAGAAATGAATATAAGATTTTTGAAAGAAAAATCTAAACCAAGTATTTTAAAAGTGATAATAAAATTTGAATGATTTTTTTTTTTAGTAATATTTAGAAAATAAATATTGCATATTTATTAAGAAAATAGTTCAATAAGGTATAATAAACATATACTTGTGCATGGTATATTAATAGTTGTAATTATATCATCCGAAGTAAGGCTTGAATGAGAATATTAGGATTAATAAACATCGGATAATGAACAATAAAAACCTAATACCGAATGTAGAATAATGTTTTGACTTTGTAAGATTCCATACAACCAATATAAAACTAGAATTTTATTATTTTGTAGAATTTTATTACGTATGTAAAATTTTGTAAAAAAATATATATATAATTTTAATAATATTAGGGATGCAAAGTGTTTGTGATAATCATATAAGAAATACATTTTGTAATAAGCTAACCATAATAATAAATCAAGTAATAATACTGTATTTTCTTAAGTGTTAAAAAGATAAGATTTAACTAGGAAAAATAAATAATATTTTGATTTCATTTTATAAATACTAAGTTGAGATATGAGAGTAAGGGATATCCAATGTACATAGTGTAAAAATATTGTTAATTTATTTATGTTGTTAATAAACTTTGTTTTAAATTTGTTCTAAAGTTTTTGTGTCCGCTTGTTATTTCTCCACATGGATGCATGAAATCATGATACATTTATAATTGAAACAGACATATAGGTTTTGCACAAAAAGGTAAACATAAAAGTGTTATAATAATTTTAAGAATTTATTGGTATGTTAAAATTAAAAGATCATAATTTTATATTATTTATTGGTCATAAGTCGGTTGCCACAATATTACATTAAATTATATGCTAATGTTGCCACACGTATTCTGTTGTCAGATTATTAAAATACTACCACATACGTATTTATTTATTTCATTTAGGAAGAAATAAGATTATATATTATATTATTATTGTTATTATTATTTTATTATTGTTAGTTGCTCTGTAGTAGATTATGACATAAAATTCCCTTTTCATATTTTACTACCGTAATTTTAAATCAGTTAGAATACAATTTATGAACCTGAGATTTTATTTTATTTTATTTTTCTTCATTTTATTTAATTGAGCTAGATTCTTGTTATAAAGAAGATTAAAATATGATTATTATTTTAATCGTAGTGCATAGAGCTTAGAAAGTCGTAAGCATACTATGAATTAGTTATTTTGGTATAATAAAAGGGGAAATAGTGTTCTTATGCCATTGAGGTAGTATCGTGTGGATAATGTCTCAATGTAGTCTATCTCGTTCCCCGTATTGTCACTCCATGTCTCATGAAAATAGTAAATATTTGTTAATTCATTTTAAAAATTGAACCGTATTTGTATTTTAAAAATTAGAGCTAGTAATCATTTTAAATTAATGCTGAATATTTCATTTATTTATTTGTTAACTGAGCTAGAACCCGGAATATTCGTATTAAACAATATATTTTGGGGGTGAGGATGCGCGGGGGGAGGTTAGAATATATATATAAAATTTAAACATAAAACTATTAAAATATGTATACCTAATAATAAAATGTAGGTTCTTTGTTATAAATGTAATTAATAAACATATATTATGATTTTGCTCAAATGTAAAATTGTTATTACCCCCATTTTCATAACACACTGCAAATATTATTTTGTAATTAAAGGGAATTTGAACTTAGATTTTCAGGCTCCCTATATCTATCAACTCCATCTTAAAAACCAATGCACATGATGATCTATATATATAAAAGAAATGATTATCAATATATATATATATATAATCATGTGTATCAGTTATATAAGATGGAGTGGATAGTTGTAGAGAACTTGAAAGTCCGAGTTTAAATCCTTCTAATTACATTATGGTATAGTATAGACAATATATTTGTATATAAATATTATTATTTTGTAAATACACTTTTAGTCCATGAGACCAGGAAATATATTGTTTTCCAGGGTCTTCTCATATCAAAAAGTTTGAGAAGTACTGTTTTAAACAACTGATAATATAGTCAGAATTTTTAAAAAATAAAAATAGATTTGCTTTTAAAAATCACATGTGCTTTTTTTTTTTTTTTGGCTAAGTAGTTTTTTATCGTTTTTTGCAAAATTGCCTTGATTTTATAAATATTGCATTAATTTATGACCTAAAGCCCAATACATATTTTCAATTGTAAAATTTTAGAATCGCGTAAATATATAATAAAAATATTACTTTTGTTATTTGCCGAACTGAAAAATCTTGAATTTAACAATTTGTGTAAAGTCTACCTTATTAGTCTTTTAGAAAATAATGTTCAGCTGCCGTTGTAAATCTGAGTTTGTTGATAGCTTGCATGTTATTAGTGAATATATTGAAAGAGATCTTTATATAACTTTTTATATATCTTTGTTATCGTGTAAAAATAGTGTTGAACGCTCGATTCATTAATATATCTTAAATTATTTAAAAAGACAAAGCTTTTAATTTTCACATTCAGATTTTAAAGATAACTTTTTGAAGAGATTAAAATACAAAGAACAAAAAAAAAATACATAAATATTAAAAAACTGTAAAAAATACTTTTTCACAACTACACATTATTCCTTTTTATAAGTAATAACACCTCATTGACGATAATATTCTTACTTTTCATTAGTCTCGCAATTATTTTTAGGATCAAAAAATATAACAACTAGTAATTTTATTTGAAAATGTACCCTTAGTAAAGAAATTAATATTTTACATATTGCTATAATTAGTTAGACCGTAACATCAATGTCCCAACACATAATGCAGTTATCACATGATTACTATTTTTTATACGTGCTCAAGCTGTTAAAACACGCAAAACTCTCCACACAGTAGTGCCACTAAATGCAAACCAGAGTAATCAATGAATCCCAGAAGATTTATTTGTGCATAAAATCCCTATCTAGTGCCTACTCATCCAATATTCCCAGACTAGTTTCTAACTTGTGGTTTTCATCAGTGAGGAGCCTTGGAACTGAGAGCAATGCACCTAGATCTTAGGATTTAATGCAATCCTCCAGCAGCAATATTTTATCTCTACTTAATTACAAAACTATGAATCTAAAATTTGAAAACATAATAAAATTTTCAATCCAAGCTCATTAGCTTAGATAGTCATATAAGTTTGAATTTAGTTCAGTACTCATACATTTTGATGACTTTGGTTCTTTCATAACTATAGCTACCACCTATTAGGCAGGATTGGTACTGAACCTCTATTCATCATATGATCCCTATTTTTTTGTTTGCTCAAGTGTTAAAAGAGGCAAAATGCTACATACAGTAGTGCCACTCAATGCAAGCCAGAAAACTTTTTGCATCCATTGATTATTTTGGTTCGCATTGAATGGCACTACTGTATGGAGAATTTTGCCTGTTTCAACAGCTTGAATAAGAATAAAAGATGGTGATCATGTGATGTTTAGTGGTTTAATACCAATCTTATCTAATAGGAGAGTGGTAGATATGGTTATTATATAATAAAAGTCCCCAAAATGTATGGGTACTGAATTAAGTTCAGACCAATATGAATATATTGTAATGGTCATATTTGTACATTCACACAACAAAATCAGAGTTTTGGAAAATTACACCAAGGCTGATCTAGATGAGGGGTTGAGACCTTGAATCAGATCGCACCTAAGCTCCTCCACCAACACTCCATGACTTACTACCCTATGAATGACATATATGAAGCTACACTCAGAGTTTCATAGTTTGCATACTGGTAGCAGCAAAGGGTGGAGCAAGAGACTCAGGAAATAATAACTAAATTACTAATAACTTAGTAAACACACACACCCTTACCTATGGCTGGCTAGATAATGCATATATTAATAACTAATACTATATTAGAATAGATTTGGACAAGATTTTGTAGTGAACTGCGAAGAAAACACTAAACACTTATAAGTTTTAAAATACTTAATTATAAAATATACAATAAACAATATAAATATAAGAGTGCATTGGGATTTACACACACAGGTGTCTTATAGTGATGAGAATTTCAAAACAAGTTCTCATCTCTTATGCACTTTAAAAGAGTTTATTACAATTGAATGTGTATTACAGTTTTATTCTATTGTCTATTCATGCCTTAACTATGGTATGCCATCCCTACAAGGTTTGCTAATAGTTAAATGATATAAGAATGATAGCTAATATAACTAACATTTTAATATTTACATAATGAGCAATCAATGTGCTATTTATGCAGATTGCATAATATAAGCTAGGTTTGAGGTTCAGATCAATGCTGAACAATTAATATTACATAGGGCAAACTGGTAACTTGTAGCGTAACTTCCGAGACTACGGTGCTACATAAAATAAGTAAGAGATGGGGTCTGAAAGAGAAGTTACCATCGTGTTCCAGTTCTAAAGAAGATAATCAGGTGGTCCTTAAAAACAAATCCCATTTTTAAAAGAGAGCTGTCTGAACTAAGAATAAAGGGGTAGCCCATACTGCAGCTATGTGCTTTATAAAAATACATTCATAATGCTTTCTTAAATATAAGCATTAAAATTAATTGAGCGTGAAATCTATAGTTTCATTCTGTAAAACTACTATACATCTATTTGTAAATTAGCATACTTAAATCATGCTAAAAGAAGTTATTATGAGTGACCTAGGATACCCAGTAATCCATATACTTTATGAGAATAACTAAGGGAGAGTAAAGCATATTTGGGACTGAAAATTAACTAACTACTTATAATATGCTTTAAATTATCTTACTCTCATACTTAACTGAATAGAGATTTAATAAACAAACCTGAATTAAACAATAAACCAAAACATAGTAGCTTAACTATATATATAAGAGTAGGTTTTCAGATTGGATATTTATAAGGTGTGCTAATCAGCAACAAAAGTTAGCTGAGTGAGAGTGACTAATCAACTCTCCAAAATTATTATTATCATCAATCTCCACTCTGAATGACATAACATAAATAGATAAATTAGCAAATATATAAAATAGATAATAGGCATGACCACAGATCAGAAAGGTAGATAAATAATAATAATAACTGATTATAGTTATTATCTTAAGAAAGTTATGCTAAGAAATTTATCAATTATAATATTTATTGAGCAGGCAAGATCTTACAAAGATTATCCTTAAAATAAAGTTACAGAATTTACTTTAAAAAAGTTATTACAAATTATTAATTTGAACATTCAAAATTTAGCTAGCTTTAGATTCATGAATTAGTTTAATAGTTTAAAGTTAATATTTTATAAAGCTCTGCAGCAAGAAATTTACCAATCTTCTTCTAGCTGAGGTGCTTGATGCTGGTGATCTCCATTAGGCTGGCTTGTTTGATATCTTCTTGGAGCTGTGGGTCTTGAACTCCATTCTGGACCAATCCCCAGAAGGGAGGGGCAGCAGTTGCTTTTACCCCATGGTTCTCATTGAAGAAAAAGAGTAAATGAGTGAACCTTGTTGACTGAATTTGGGTTTTTGTTTTATTAACTTTTTCTCTCCCCCCAACTCACAAGCCATTAAGATATTTACAATGTTTAGTTTCCAATTCTTAAATTTTAATGACACACATTAATTTTAGCAAAGACAAAATATCCAGCTGTAATTATTGACAAGCAGGACTGAGTTAATGATTTGGTCTTTGTTTTTAACATTATTTTTAAAACATCTTTAAAAATTTTGTTCTCAGATTACCATTTAATGAAAAGTAATTCTAAGAAATCTATAACCTTTAATTCTTTTTTAAAAAAGAGATTTAAGCTGTCAACATTCTAGCATATACATAAGACAGACACCCATAAATTGAAGAATTATATGTGAATACCAGTGGTTCTGTAAATTAAATAACTTAAAAGATAATTTAGAAATAATTTAGAAAATCAATAATGTTTACGTTCCCTTCACATATATACATAGGTGTGCTTCCACACATACAACAAGGTTCAGAACTTAAATTAATTTTATTAATTTTAAAATTATAAATGCATATATATATTATATGCATACAAACATTAACATAATTATTAGATGTGTGCAGAGATACAAATACATGCGCATACTGAAACAGTAAGATTAGTATTCGAATCTTAAGTTTCACCTTTTTCTGTCGTCTCTCACTGACCTGTCTATCCCGCCCAAATTTAAACTTTTGGTATCAAATTGTGTGTGTAGCAATATTAAAAATGTATAAATATATGTAGAATTCAACATAAACACGCACACATTTCGATCTCAAATTAAGGGCAATAAATAAGGATAAAATAATATAATTTAGATTTCTTTTAGTTATATAATTTTGTATAATTTTAATCATTTATTTTGGATTATAAAGTTCGTATTTATTGCTTTGTTTAAATTTCTTTTAATAATAATTCTAAAAAAATCTGATGTAATATTTAATTAAAAGTTAAAATAATCTTAGATTCCCTTTTTGTCTTTGGAATTTTAAAAGCATCGGTCAGTGATAGATAATAGATTAATTAAAGAAAAATTCCCCAAAATGTAATTAGTAAATGTAAAATGTAAACAATAGAATGGCAGCTTTCTTTAATTAAAACTAACAAAATGCATTGATTATTCTCAGGGCAGATTAAGTAGAACCTAAAAATACCTTAACAAAAATGTGAAAGATCAAGATAAGAAAAGAGGCCATCTTAGACTTGCTGGAGACATTCACTTAAACTTTAGCTTTGCTCTCGATCACTGAGAGTCTCCAAAATATAAAAATAAATTGTTCCTGCCAAGGTATGACCGAGTAAAAGCACCTAGATTATTCTCCATCAGGAGATGGCCTATTGGATGCCAAACTTTCCATTGCCCATCATAAATTGACCATGAACATCTGCTGCCTGAAATAAATGAGAAAGCTGCTGCTGCTGTTAAAGTAAATGAAATATCTAAATACAAGAAAGAATTGCCACTCGTGAAATATTTGCCGCTAAACCAATGGACTCGGAAAACTTCTTATAAAACAGGTACCTGTCTGTGTTCAAACTCTAGAGTACTCTAATAACATGCTATAGCTCTTCTTCATATTACTTATCTAAATTGTAAAATGTAAAAACTACCATTTGTATAACTAAAATTGAATAGTTAACTTAATGTGTAAATTTCTCTAATAATCTAGCTTACCTCATTCTATCTTTCTTGGGTGCGTATTTCTAAAATCTACATTTTTATCTATAGTTATTATTTAATTATTGCATGCTCATAATTGTCTCAATTTTCAAAGTTTAAATCTATGATCACTTGAAACAGTGAATGCGTGTCAAATTTTCATTAATATTTACTTTCATAAATCACTTAACTTTCATATAAATTGACACGCATTCAATGCATCATTTATTGTAATGCAGGGTCTACTACTTCGCAAATGGCTGGCATATTAGTTGTAATAATTCCCAGTTTATATATGTTTTGTATTTATTAAATCTTAATGAATAATTCTAGAAAATTACATTTCTTTGAGAGTCGCCAACATTCTTTTAGTAAATGTTGATAATGTAGGGTGGAGTTAGAAATCTATTTAAATCTTATCATAATCGTTAATACATTATACATGTGTTATGTTTTAGAGACGCGATGACCCATTCTGTCATGAAATTCCCGGATTCTTCAGGGTTGAAATTAACCCCAGTCGTCCTACACAAGCGGACATAATGGGTGCTCCCGTAGAACTTGACAACGTTATGCAGCCAGTCGGCAAACTGCAACACAGATCGCTTGTCCCTGGTTATGCTTATGTGACACCTTACTTCGTCGGGCTCGGGCTGATGGCAGAGACCAGCCCGACATTCTTATAAACTCATTCACGGCATTGCAGTTTCGATATACTGCCATTCCATATCGCCTTTCTAAAGCGTACCACGTGTTTCTTTACTTAATATTATTATTCTATATATCACTCTACCTCTGCATTATCTTCATAATTCACTCTCAAATAAATGTTTGCCCTTAGTGATAAATAAATATTTTAATTAAATAAATATATGTCTGCCGCTACTCTTAAATCTTACTTTAGAGTCCTGCATTGCAAAGGTATAAATCCCTCAAGGTATGCGCATTAGAAATGCTTGCTCGAGAATTTTAGGTAGCTAGATTACGCCTTCAAATAAATGAATTCCTTTTGTAAACAAATAAATAAATGTATTCTTTAAAATATAATCATGCTGCAAATCCCGCTACTGAAGCTTTTAATCCATAAAATATTATTAGTAAATGATTTTCTTATTAAAATGTGTTAATAAATAATTTTAAACTATACGTCTGCAGTTACGTTTCATTTATTCGATACCCATTCTATATAATATTTCCTCGATTATGTAAATATGAATGTTTAATTAATATTAGTTTGATTATTGGCTAACTCGAAAATAAAATCATGAATCTCTTGCATATCCCTGACCACTGTTCCTAAAGAAATATTTACTAATGTCGCATCAGATGCATTGTTTCGTGGATTGTATTGTGGAACCAATAAACTATGTTCGAACTCAGTACCATGGGTGGCTTTGCTACCTTGACAGTGCTGCCGTTCTGTGTGGTGGTCGAATTCTGCACTATGTTTATGAGTCACGTTTTCTGACTGTTACAATACATGTAAATATATGTTCCTACAATTTAAAACAAATTATTGTCAGCTTATATATGTGAACTGGGAGGATTTGAACTGAAAAAAAGATACTACTATGGCACATAGTAGGTGGAACAGGATGATATACAAATAATACTGTTTCAATATATGCTAATGAGCTTGGATTGAAAATATTGTTTTCAATTTTAGACTGATAGTTTTGTAGTTATGTAGAGATGAAAGATGGCTACTGGAGGGTTGCATTAGATCCTAAGATCTAGGTACAGTGCTATCAGATCCAAGGCTCCTCACTGATGAAGGCCACAATCTAGAAACTAGTCTGGGGATATTGGATGAGTAGGCAGTAGATAGGGATTTTATGCACAACTCTTCTTGCATCCATTGATTAATTTGGCTTGCACTGAGTAGCACTACTGTATGGAGAGTTTTGCCTGTTTTAACATAATACAGTCAAGACTCATCAAACCATTTATGTATAAATTATTTTAAAATATTAATGTATTTTACTAATTAATAAAATGATGCTGCAAATATTATTAACAAATTTGAAATCTCAATCTCTTTTGTAAAATATAAATGACATTCATTATATAAAAATGCTTTAACATGAAAAAATATAAAGAAATATTTAAAAAAAACTTTCATAACATTTCATTCTGTTTTAGCTTCATAAAGACATTGCCAAGCACAAAAAATTATGCTTGTCAGATTAGAATTAGGTGTATACCTGACAAAAGTAGTACTTTAAAATGTATGTATATATGAGGAATCAAATTTTCTAATATGAATTTTTTAATCGTAATTGAATCCACATATTTTTGAAGCAGATTTTGTGTAAGCTCCTCTTCTAAATCAAAAAGTATTGAGAAGTATGTCTGTTTTGCTTGAACTTTATTTTTTCTAAATATAAGAAGTCATAAAATAATATTAACAAAAATTTAAACATCTGGATTTATAATAAACAGCCTAAATATCTTTATCTCTATAATAATTATGTTCACTTCTTACATTAAAATATGTCCTTAAGAATAGTTTACCTCAATTCACTTATTAGATGATTGTTTATTTGTAATTCACAAAAAAAATGATGTAACGATTTTTTATTTAAAAAAATAAAATATACCGTAACCCATAAAAAAATTTAAAAACCTAAATATTAAAATTGAATTCTAAACCCCTTACTCTAATCTTAATCAGTAATTTAAAACAATTGAAGAATCAAAATTCTCATTTCATTTTTGTAAAACTTAGCAAATTTTAATATAAAAAAAATTAATGAAACCTCTTGAAATTTAAATTATAACAAATCTCTTATATTCAAGTAATCAAGAAAATAAAAATAAAACATACTTCATTTAATTAACAAATCTAACCACAGTACTATGTATAACAACTGTTAAATATATCACTGATGTTTGTTTTGCATTAAATGTTTCAAAATTCTTGATAAAATCCATTTCCACTTTAAATTATACACCTTCATTAAAAATTATTACTATTTGTAAATATTACTATTATAAGTCTTTAAAATAATTGGTTTATTAAGAAATCATATGATAATCAGACATCAGAAATGACTAGTTTGAGCTTTAATTCAACAAACAGTTGCTTTTAAGTTTTTCCTTCTATTACTGCTCTAAATTTCGCAAGTCAGATGCTACAATACATTGCACTGAAAAGTGAAAATCAATGATAAATTATTATACCAATTTCATTATTATACTTTATTGACTATTTACTCAAATGCTCTCAGCAGAAAACCAAATATATATATTGACATTTTACTAAAAATAGAAATAATAATTTGTGTTTAATATGTTTATGGTTATGACAAATTTTTAATTGCTTTTTTATGCTATTAAATGTAAAACAAAATCCTAACAATTTGATTTTCTGATAATGTAATATTAATTAGATAATTTTCGATTATTTAACAAGTAAAAAATAATACTTAAAAATATTATGTAGAAGTATTTAAAAATTATGAATGCTGACATTAAAATGAAGAATATTCACACTTTAAATATTTGTAATTACATTTTATGGTTAAAATATACACAATCTTAAACTACCTAGAGCAGATTAAAAAAAATTAATAAGATTTAATTAGATAACTGAAATAGTGGTTTTGATATATTTCAAGATATCCAGATATAACAAATGTTCATTTAATCTAAATTAACATAAAATGCAGCTTATATTTTTAGACTATGGTGCATATGGATTCATATTAAGAGCAAATGGATAACTCATCACATAGGAAAGTGAAACAACTACCTTTGTAAATTAATGTCAAAAGTGGTATTCTCTTATTTTCTACATTCATTGAAGTCCATTGTTTGATATTAAAATTTATTACAGCTATTTTAAAGCATGCGTTTAAATAAATTTTATATATATATATATATATATAATATTATAATTTGAATTTTGTATTTCTTCAAAGCAATATATGTAATTATATAATTGACTATTTATAAATACAGTAATCAGATACATTTTAAATTTTTTATCCATTTAGGAGTGCTTTCGATATAGACTATGAGTTGACATAAACTATGAGGATAGTTGAAAGTGCTCCTAAGTAAATAAAAATTTTAAAATATATCTGATTACTGAATTTATAAATATTCAATTATATAATTACATATACTGTATATTGTAACCTGCAGCAATGGGAACAATCGAAGGTAAGCAATGAGCCGATAAAAAGTGAAAGCAATAATCAAATAATAATAACCACTGATCTCAAACTGCTTTAATAAATAAAATACTTATTAATTAATAATTCCCTAGCTCAGAATAATAATAGCAATAATAATAAATTGATTTATAAGACTGTGTTTCCATGCTATGGTGTACAGACTGCCTTAAAGTCAAATAAGTATTAAAGATACTTACTTGACTATATAGAAATACCTTTGAACTCCAACCCTTTAAAACTTACAATCATATCTCTGTGACTAACTTTAATGATCCTATTTAAATAAAACTAAAATAATATTCCAACTAACTATTTAAGAATAATATTATTAAAATTTATTATAATAATAAATTTATATTCTAATTTAAATTTGAAGTAAATCTTGATATAATTCTTTATTGTATTTTAATTTTTTTTTCAGGGATATCATATTACAGAAGGAACAACGCATAGAATATTGGATAATAAAGGAATATTTTATGGAAATCCAATAATCCAGACAAAATTTAGAAAAATGTAAAATAATAATATTATTAAACAAACTATAACTACTTTGCTCTGCAATATGATAACTAAACTGTAAAATAGTTACTTTAGGTCTTATAGGATTTTGAATTAATTTTAAAATAAATCTCTATTGTAATTTAAGAAATCTACTAAAATATAATTTGGATTATTAACATACTCAGAAATCATCTCTCATGATGATAATACTAACCTTTAATACTATAAATATAATATAACTAATCTTATAATGCAAATATTTATGTAAAGTTTTTTTTTTAATAAATAATTAGCATATGGATATCCAAATATAGCTCTGCTTACATACCTTAAAATAATAATAAGTTTTTGTATTTGAATGCAAAATAAGTATAATAATAATAGTAATGATTGTTATTAGTTTGAAACAAACAAAAATTCTTATGTTTACTATGAATTAAACATATTTGACTATTGAAGATGATAATTCTTGTGCATGATTAAATAAATTTGGATTTATTCCATAGTTTTTCTGAATCTATGATAATTTATAAACCAATTATTATATACTTCTTGACAAAAATAATCATTTTCATAAGTGTAATATACATATTAAATAGAATGATTTATTGTAAGTGTGCAATAAAGTAAATACTGAATTCAATCAGTGTCTATAATGAATAATAAATAGAAATATGGAAACAAATAATGTCAAACTACCCAATTTTAAATTCTACAAAAATCAATTTATTTACAAAACAATATTTAGAATTTACAAATCAATATTTAAGTTTTATTTTACAACACACATAATATAAGCAATTTTTGACTAACTTGACTATTTACAAATTCCAATAAAATAATTTATAGTTACAAATTTTGAAATATAATAAACAAGATATCAGTTTGGTAATACATCCCTCTATCCAAAATTAATTTACTTAACCTTTTGTAATAAGTCAATAATTATTTCTTAATAACATTATATTTCAAAGTGGGCAAATATCTGAATTACAGCTGGTATAATTTAAATTATCATATTGTCCCTTTTTACTTTAAATAAAGCAAAACAAACAATATAAAATATTGTTATATCTCTGATAATTCTGTGAATTACTACTCATCTTAGTAAAAAGCAGGTTTTACTTTTTCCATAATAATTTTATGGTTACTTTATTGAGTTAATCAGAAAATACTTAAACATATATGCTATTTTAATTGACTACTATTTACTTGGCAATAATTAAACTTTTTAAAATATAGATTTTAAAATACTATTTCATCTACATAAAATAAAACAAGCATTTTGAAGTAAAAAATAACCTAAGTCATATCTCACATTAACATATATGTTTACAATTGATATATAGGAATTATTCCTATTATAATCTTTTTTCTAACAAATCCTATTTTTCTTAAAATAACAATTATTAAACATCTTTCAAAATTAATTGCAATTCAATTATCTGTTTCCATTGTTCTCGGGATTATTTAGCAAAATCATGATTATACACTTGAAAATATTTAAATATTTATTATTAAATTTTGCTTATGTGTGATGCTAACTAACATTCATAATACTAACAACCTTATACTCATAGAGGTCATAAAGCCTAGATTTTGTATCTATGTAAACATATACAAGCTTATGTGGATGGAATAACATTTCTCAAGATTTCCAAGTGTTGTCTGAAACCAGGTTCTTTATAGAAGCACTTTTAATAATCTGGATATAAAAATTTTATGGGAATTATATCAAATGGCCCATCTGCATTCATGACTAGATGGCCTATAATCTACCTATGATTACACTGTGCACTACAAGAATAAAACATAAAGATAATACCCATGTGAACCTGAATAGTTGCATTTGATAAAAAATCCTTAGATGTAAATAACATAAGCACATCCAAACAGTAAACCAAAGATATGGCATCTTATCAAATTTTATAATAACTGCTGAAATGTTCCTCAAAACTCAAACATGAATTCCACCACAAAAATTAATAAATGCCTAATAGTAGGACTATACACTTTTAACATTACTAGAATGCACTAGCATAACTTAATTGATAATAACATACACACAGAGCAAAGAAAAATTAACACATGTAAATAAGTGTTTCATAAAATAATTCATTATCTAAGATATAAAAAAAATCTTGACAGCACTAATAATTAATCCCCAAATAAACATCTTTCATTCAAAATCATATATTCATTATAACTTTAAAATAACAATTTTCAAGATATGAGAAATAATTTTTCAGAACAAAACACTGGGTTATTTTTTTTTTTTTAAATTTGAAATAGAATAATATTAAAATAAATAAGCATATATTAAAATGAACAATAAAATTACCAGTAAATATTACAATTCAATAATACTTGTTCAGTTATGTTCTATTTGAACATAAAAATAAACCATCATTTATCAAACTTTCAACATATCTTAAAATTTGGATAACTCTATTATACACTAAATTATAGTATACCCACATATATAATACCCATTAAAATTCAAAATGATAAATATAAAACATTAAATGTAAATTTCTTTAAATATAACAATCCCCCAAAAATAAAGTTAATAAAAGTTAATTTTCTTTTACAAAAGCATATCCTGAAATGTAAGTTTAAACAGAAGTTTGAACAGTCAATTTATTTATTAAACTCTTTTTTCCTCCTCATGATATTGGAAATACTTCTGCTCACAATAATGTGAAAACAAATTCTAAAACTAGAAACGGCATATTTTTTTTCCTCTTAAATAAAGTTAGTGAACTATCTGTGTGTATTATTGTAATTTTATAGTTCTGTTAATATTCAAGGGGAAAAAAATGCTTTCAAACACAATAAAAAGAAAACTTTCCTTTTATAAGTGGTTCCAATTGAAATAAATATCAAATATAATCTTTAGCTTTACTACAAACAGCCAGATTAAAACCTGGAATATTTTATTTCTCTGAGTATAATCTTAACATAAATTTTCATTTTTTTCTCTTTTAAAAATATCAGAATGATATAGTATTATAAGTATTGGTTTAAATGTAATTTATAGTTTAGCAGTTGTGTTATATAATATCATAACATATTAGATGAATAAGTTAGTAATTCAAGTTTTAAATGTCTTCTTAAGTCATTAAAAACATTTATAATATTAGTGTACAATACTAAATAGTTCAATTCAGGAGTTAATACTATGTTATTTTAGAACCATATAAAGTTTGTAAGCAAATAGAAATATATTTCTATACTGTGATAAACAAATTCTTATGTAATACATCCTAGTATTGTCCATGTTTTTTTATACAGGTCAACTTTTGGCATAGATTAACGTGAAACTTCCAGTAATATTGCAACTTTGTCCAAGCTATTTATGTATTTTTTCCCAATTGTTATAACAAGTAAATATTAATATAGCTTTTCAAAGAGTAGTTCAGTTATTTATTTTTTTATTTCATTTTAATGTTGTTCGAAATAAAGATAAAATTTTAAACATATTAACTGCTTCTTTTTAAATTGTTATCAATTTTTTAATAATTTTCATTCATGGCAACTCATCTGTTCTCCCTCTCTTATATAGCTAACCCCAATTGATCAGTTGAGTACTGAAATCAATCAACCAATAAAATCAATTTCAAATCATCAACTTTGAGTTTTAATTTTAGATTTAATTAAAGAATAACGGAAAAAAATAAAAAGAAAATATTCTAAAAATAGCAATTTAACTTCAATAATATTTAAATTTGTAATAAATATTTTTAAAATAATTATTTAATAAACTAAATATTATTAAATAAACATGACAAGAAATAAATTATTTTTTATATCTATTTAGTATTTATTATATATTAAATACAAGTCAATTCTTTAATACTTTTTTTAACTAAAGTAATTATTGGTAGCAAATTAAATACTGCAAAATAGCATACACATAAGCACAGACAAACACATATATCACTAGAACTGCTTTAATTGGACAATGCTTTGTCTTACTTAATATTAGCTAATGATTTATTTAAAATATTTTAAGCTAACTTTTATATATTTAATTGATAACTATTAAAATTTAGATTTACTTACAATAAAAACTGCATTATTTTAATAAAACAACATGATTAATGAAATTTATACTTGTAACAGACTATTAATATGCATTTTAAAAAATTACTTAATGCATTACTAAAATTATGTAAGGTAGTTTTAAGTGTAATTGCTGTAGTTTTAGTTTTAAAAGATTACAAAGAATATTACTGACTTGAAATTTAAAATTTTTACTATTTTGTGCATCTAACTATTTTAATTAGAGCACAGGCTTAATTAAAATGTGTACATAGAGAATCATGAGTGTAAAGTCCAGCTATAAACTCAATTTTCATTTAAAAAAATAAAATGCAGTGAGTGGACATTAAAAAAAAGGTGATACCTTTGCACTATCCAAAGTTCACCATAAACATAAACTCTCACATATATTGCTCAGGCTAGCTTGGAAAGCAAGAACCCTAGAAACTATGATTGTAAACAAAAGAAAATACTAATATATAATATTTTAAATCTCTTTTAGTATTAAATAAATTCACTGAAATAATTTAAAACAATGATAAATAAATGTATTAATTAGAATCAATAACAATAGAATCAAATTAAAAGTTTGTTAAGAATTCTATAAATATTAATACATCATTTTGATTTTGATTCATAGATTAAAAAATAATAACCTACACAGATAGCATTATCTATAATTTCCAGATATTGTAAAAAGTATTAAATAATCACATACCTATATGCACACTTGTGCATGTCTAAGAATATAAAATATTCTACTTATTAACAACTAATAAAAACTATTCCATTATAACACATATGCCAATATTATTCTACTATTAAATAAAAAAACATATACATAATAAGTGCACACATGCATGCTTATTTCAATATAAAATAAAATATTTTATTACCAATTCTAATTACTTTTACCTAATACCAAATTACATATTTTAAAATGTTAAACAACAGTTTATATATATATATATATATATATATATATATAAACTGTTGTTTTCTCTGTTTATATATATATATATATATATATAAACAGAGAAAACAATTATTTGTTTGAAAATCCTGCATTTTTTTTTTCTTTTTTAAATTACTCTTAATTGTAAAAATATTTAAGTGTTGCTAGAAATGTTTTTTGTTTCTAATTTTTGTCCTCTAACTTTAAGAAAATTTCTCAAATTTACTTCCATCTGTTAATTGCTTTATTTTCATTCATAATTATCTATTCTTAATCATTACAGCTGATGTTAGATATTTTCTTATAGGCACCAAGTCCAAATATACTGTTTTCTCTGCATAATTAATAATTGAGGTATATCATTTTCAATATATAATACACTTTGCTCATGAGCTAATTTCTTCCATCAGCCCTTTAAATATCATCATAGACATTCTTTATAAGACTGGAAGTAATTATATATTTTATTTTTAGATTCCAAACAGTCCTAAATTTTTCTTTCAGGTAGTCAATTCATAGCCAATCTATCTAATAATCAAATTATCATTTCATAAATTAGAATATAACTACTCTTTTCTAGAAATAAAATAAAAATTGATAATTATTAAAATCTTTACTAGAAAGATGGAGGCAAACTGGTTAAAATATTCTTCATTATTTATTTGTGAATGGCTATTGAAGAGATTGGTACCCTGGTGTATGCTATTTTAAAACTAGTTTATATACAGATTATATGAAATATAAACAATGTCTTGATTATTGGTGATATCTTTCAAGTAAATGTTTTATTAGTTGTTTTGTAAAAATTGTTTTATTTACACTAACATTTACATGCCATTTTAATTGAATAAATAAGATTTACTTAAAACATAATTATGGTTTAATACAGTGTTTGACTAGTGGAACATAGAGCTTAGAATTCATAAAATACATAAATCTTTACGACTTCTGCTCAAACTTATAAACTTTGGGCAATAAGTCCTTCAATTTATTTTGCCCTTCATGGATTAGAGTGAATAGTAAACTAGAACACTGATCAACTCTATCAATTCTGGACCTTCAACTTTACATTAATCTTTATGTAACTTCTCAAGTTATTATAATTCATTTGATTATTTATCCTGTGAGATTAGAACAGATACAGAGAATCATTTATATAAGGTTCACCGATTACTTGCACCTTGTATCTAACATTTTTGATACTTGAATTTTATATGAATTTTCCTATAAATTTCTGAATAACAAACTATATATATATGATTTTTATAGATACATATTCACTTATTTAAACGAAATTTATGAATTTATTTTCTCATTTTATTATTAAACATTACTTACAAATATTAAAGTTTCTAGAACTTATTTAATTTTTTTTTCTAACGAGGCAACAATCACCTTTTTACAGATCTTATTGTTATATTGTTTTATTTCTTTCATAATCTAATCTCCATGCAACAAGTTTCTTAAAACGGTTTTTTAAGTAGTTTTTGTATTGAATTTTCTTTGCCACTTAACTTTCTTTATCCATAATAGTGCAGCCGAACAAAAATTTTAATGTTTTTTGTTTTCCTTAGCTTCTATGTTTTTAGTTATATAGTACACAAACCAACATGCTACGTTTATAAAATTGGGATCAGAAACGTATCATTTTTGTAATAGACAAACCATAACATATGTGCGAGTGTACATATATATATATATGCATTGTGTGTTCAATAAGTTTTAGCCTATTATATAGAAATGACAATAAAATAAATACCAATCAATATCAAACATTCGATATCATAACCTAATATATATTTGCTTATGGAAAATCTTTCGACTATAAGAAAATCATGATCAGAGATTATATACAGATCAGTCTATAAATAATGTTATCTTAACAAATTCCTTATTATTTATTTATAATCAAAATTTGGAATATTAGAAATGACTATTAAGCTAGTAATAGAACAGGGATCGGAAACCGACGGCTCCGGAATTTCATGCGGCTCTTTAAGGAAAAGGTGATCCTCTCCTCTTTTGGATAATATATATAAATTTTATTAAAAATTTTAATATATTATTAAATAATATTTTATTTATGTATACTATTATATAATTTGTAACTAAGTGTATTAATTTTATGATAGTTAATAATTAATACAAATGTATATAAATTATTGTGACGAGTATGCTAGTTTAGATTTAAAATAGCGTGCTGCGTATTGTTTTCTTCAATAAATTATGTGAAAAGTAAAATAGGAGAAGATTGACTGATTCAAGTCTGAAGGCTTTATTATTATTAAAATTCATGACATATACTCCAAATTTGAACAACTTGGAAGAGAATATAATAGTCCAAATGTCACATTAGTAAATTTAATATTAACATTGTATCTTCATATTTATATGCATAATTTTTTTCGCTGATAAATTTTACAAAGCAAATTTATTGCATTTACTAGAAATTTAGAGAAAAAAAAGTTCTAATTAAAAGTCAAATTTAGATAATTTTTTTTTACCCACAAGAATATTATATTCAAGTTTAAGAGTTATTTGAATCTTGTATATACATACTTAATGTTAT
Organism: Epiperipatus broadwayi; assembly: GCA_028023455.1. Taxonomy (NCBI): domain Eukaryota; kingdom Metazoa; phylum Onychophora; class Udeonychophora; order Euonychophora; family Peripatidae; genus Epiperipatus; species Epiperipatus broadwayi. The sequence goes on from JAQFVV010006704.1 coordinate 197,885, forward strand.
TAAATTTGATAAATAATGAATGAAATTGATTTCAAATTGCGGCTCCCTAAATTTTAATTTTTCTATGTTTTTATCAAAATGGCTCACTGACTTAAAAATGTTTCCGACCCCTATAATAGAATCTAAACTGTTGTGTATAAAATGTATACTACAACTTATTGACAATAAAGAATTGAACTAGCTTTTATTAAGGCTAATTTTTTTGTTAAAAAACAACATATACATGCATAAATTTTTAATATGTAGGAATATGTTGTGTTATTTTTATTAAATATTTATTATCTTCTAAATGAGCTTTCTTTTATTTGTTTGTTTGTTTTTTTAATATAATTTTCTTTTAACTATTATTTTTATGATAGTCATTACGCCCTCAGTTACTCTTAATGGACTTGTTTTTAAACAAGTATTGTCGACATTTGCTTTGAATTATATTAGATTAACAAGTGATTTTAGTCTCTGAATACGTTTCTAATATTTTTAAAAACAAAAATAAAAAACACAATCAGGCAGCTTAATAGCTTCCTATTGATTTTTAATATGTTTTGTTAGCTTTCATTTTGAATTTTTATATTTGTTAATAATTCTTAATAATAACAATAATTTAAATAAATTATTTTTACTGCTGCAATCTAATTAATATATATGTATATATTTTCAATTGTAAAGTACATAACATTTTTTAGAATTAAGAACACAAGCACAATTATTGATAGGGTCACTGAATGGATGAGGCACTTTGTGCATGTTAAATTCCACAGTCCTAATTCCATGAAATAAACTTTGTAAATTAAAACAAAATGAATTCTATACAATACAATTTTATTAAAAATGATACAGAACCTTATTTTTTTTTAATTCTTTACACTTTTACTTCTTTATTTACAAATTAACTTTCCTGATATGGGCAGTACAAAATAACTTCAAGCAATTTTCTATGTGATAAATAATTATTAGTTTTAATTCAATTGCCTATAACAAGCATGCTAATTAGTTTGTCAAAAATAATTATTGTCGTTATTTTTAGTTTCATTTGGAAATTTTTCATGCATGACTTGCCAATGTTTCTATTAACAAAGTTAGCTTCTCAAACATTCATTAAATGATGGAATATTTACACTATTTCATGATTTAATTTTTATATGTCTATTATTTGAGTATAATAACTTAGTTGTATTCTACATACTGTATATTATTAGGTACACCCTATGCAGTCTGATATCTAAGAGTTAAGGATTTACTTTATATTTACTTAAGGAAAGAAAGTTTCATAATTACATTGTTTATTTGTTAAAGTTTTAGAAGCCATTACCATGAGTTGTACTTTCTTTTGTTTAATGATAGATTATGATAATACTAAAAAAAAATAATTGGTTTGTTCCATTAGAATAGATATTTTTATACATTTTCTCAATAGAGTGGTTCCAAGTGACAATGTATTATTGCTACAAGCAACGCAGTGGTATTAAATAATATTATTTTAATGAAATGTGTTCAATAATAACTTTGTAAAAAATAATGTTTTTGATTAATTCAATTTTTCATGGTTTTGAATCTTCATGTATTTGGATAATATTATTGATCAATTAAAACATTTTAGCTAAGGAACAAATCCATGACAGTCCAAAGCCAAGGAAAATCAACTTATATCAGTATTAAAAAAAGAAAGATAATATCAGTATTAAAATTTTTTTAGAAACAACACTGGAATCAATATTGAAAACCCAAAGTTCAGAGTCTTTCATTCTACCACTACACTATACCAAATATACTTTCCTTGTACTTATAAAACATGGCTGATAAATATAATTACCTACTATATGACTTATCCCATCATATTGCAGTAATTATTATTAGGCAGTATTTTTATATAGAATTATTTTTAAATAAACTATTAATAGTAATGTGTCATTTTTATGTAAATTAGGATATTTAAGTAAGGGTCATTTGTTAATCTAAAATTTTTATTTACATATAAATTTTATTAACCCTTTTCCCGCCTCTTACGAAGCTCCTCGTCGACATCTGACGTCACTCTAACTCTGCCAGTTCTTATGCTAAAATATTCGTTTGAGAGGTATTGAATAGGTTTTTAAAAGTTCTGTAAGATGGTGCCCTCTTCCGATTTATTTTACAAGTAAAAAATAAAAAAAACGCATTTAAACCTAAACAAAGAAAGAACATGAGTTGTGATTGGTTGTTACGGTGCTCTCAGCCAAAAAAGACATTCTGATTGGCTGGAAAAAACAAAGAAACTGCCTGATCAAAGAAAATAAAGAAAAACGCTGAGATTTTCATTTCGAATATGATTTAAAGTATTATAAAAGTATATTTTAAGAAATTGCAAATTATTTTCAGATAGAATACTAAAAAAACAAAATTATTTTCAAAAAATATTGAAGATTTTAGTAAAAATATTTAAGATTTAGTAAAAAGAAATATTTACTTTTCTATAAGGTAAAAGTTGACCTTTTTGTTTATATTATAGCTTTTATGTTGCCGAAATTGAATATTTTAGAATAAATAAATAGCAATTTATTTTTGAAAGAACTTTCGTTATCTTCATAACCTGAAAAATTAGTAATATACTTTTTATAAACGTATCTGAGTTGAATTTAATATTATAGGCAAATATGTTTTAACAATAGGCTTTGTCTTCAGTTTGTGAGTTGGCCAATTAAAAGATTTGATTTTTACCTCATACAACCAATAATATAATTAGCAGTTAAAAGGTTAAAAGTATTGGAATTATTCTTTATAATAAGTGTAAAATTAAAGATTCATAAATAATATGTGTATAAAAACGTATTGGAAATATTAATGTAAATTGTCATGTAAAAATAACCATATATAGGTTTAAAGTTAAGTAAAATGTACTTATAAAAATGCCTCGCCTTATAAGGTAAAAATGGTGATAAATCAAAACCCATAAGGACTAGCAAAGGGTTCAGCTATCAGACCATATAAGGAGGGTATTTATGGAATGTTGTTAGGACTCCAGAAGTCGAGTATATAAGTGGGATGTAGAGAGAGAATCGGGGAGCAGTAGTAGAAAAAGTTGGACTACAGTGGCCCTAATGGGCAGACCTATAATACCCAACTTTAAAGGAGTGCTTCTGCTGACGTATGTAACAGTAATGTATATATTGTAATTTGCTGAAAATTAAACTAATAATTTAACTTACTCAAATCTGTCTAAAGTCTCATTTATTTGACGCATACACATCAGCTGCACTGGTTACTAATATCATTATAAAATATTAATGGATGAAAAAATATACACTAAACTTTAATTTTATTATAATGTTCTAAAAATCTAACTATTAGTAATATAGATGTGAATAGAAAAGTAATTTTTATTTATTGTTTAAAAATATTAATTGTTCTAAAAATAAAATTGATTTTATTTTTAAAAGCAACAGCATTAGTTCCTTTTTATTAGTTATAATATATAATATTTTACTTTATGAATAATTATTTTGTTTATTATAATATTCAGAAAAAGATAATTGCATAAATGCTAAAAATTGAACAAAAGAAATAGGCATAGAATACAAATTTTAGATTAATCAATAGTGATAGGTTTTGATGCACTTAGTAAATGTTTCAATATATGTTTTTTAAGCTGCAACATTTCTATTTAATCCAAAACATAGAGTATGTTATGCAAAAGTTTGTTAATTCTAGGAGAGTAAGTCAATTCAGTTGCCACTGCATTGAAATTGAATAAATATATTTTAAAAAACAAATATCTGGAGTGTTCGGACTATATACGTATCTAAAAAAAATATTGTCAGAAGTAAAAATAAATTATTACAGAATTTTAAGATAAAATAGATGGAGTGCTGAAAAAAAAGGAGAAGAGCATGTAAAAATTTATTATTACAAAGAAATTAAGTCATATGTCACATGACCTAATTTAACAAGCTTGTATTACAAATGGTATATATATATATAGACCTCGCAAATAAGCTCTTAAGATTTGCAGACATAAGAATTTATTACTTTAGAAATAACAATAATATTAAAAAAGTAAGTAGTAGTACTTTAGATTTAAAAATATAATGTTTTAAATATCACTGTTATAAATAATAGATTTGTTAATTATAAGCCATCTAATAACATGCTATGATAATGATAAAGTAAAAATAAAATAAAGTAATTAAAAAATTAATTAAAAACAAATATAATTAGAAAAAAATTAAAGTTCATAAAGCTTATTATTTTTATAAACAATAATATTAACCAAATTGTTTGTTGTTTGAATATTTTAAATGACATAGATAGGCTATTATCCATGAAACTTGAAATTTTTGCAGATATAATAAATAGTATGGTAGAAAAGATGTAATACAATTGGAAGTAGTATACATTAGACTTAAAAATTAGAGAAGATTTGTGTAGAAAAAAGCATGATAATAATGAACAATAATTTTAAAATCACAAGAAAAGAATTTGCACAAGAAATGTTAAGATAACAAAAGAGAATTTTGGTTATATAATGTAAACGTAGTTTTAAAAAATAATATTTGTAATAGTGGTATTTAAAATATTTGTTTTATGATAAAACAAATTATAGATAAAAGATTAAATTTTAGATGTAATTCAAATCCAATTTTTTTTTTTTTTTAAGCGGTAGGATTGATAATAAGTCAGTAAAAATGCTTTTTAAAAAATAATAAGTAGACACTGAGATGCATTGTAAAAATAAATAAATAATAGAGATTAAAATAAAAACACAGATTCAGGACAAATAATACATTAAGTTCTTAACATTGATTATATGGCTAGAGAAAATTTGAGTTATCTTTAGTAACAATCACTTTAAAAGAGTAATATCAAGAGTTGACATATATAATTATTTATCATTAAGCATATATCATTTGAATTTTTATTTGCAATGTTATATATTGAGGTCCCAATAGCTCTTAACAATGCTATTTACAATGTTTTAAAATAAAAAAACAATAGTTCTGCTTTGTAAATTAAAATTATCAATTAATTTAAATTAATTTACAATACAGTCAATTTAATACTTATTCTTTTGCTAAAGTTGTTCATGATAATCTTCTATATAATAAAATGGAGAATAATTAATGGTAGCCCTAATCTTATTGAATAAATCACCAAACAATGTGGCTAGAGGGCAAATTAATTATTCATAGCAGCAATGATTTTAAAAAAGTAATCTTATTATATATCAACCTACATGGTTAAGAAATTTAACATCATCTTCTATAAAATAAATATATAAATATATTAGAGTCATTATTTCAAAACAGCCAGCTCAAGATGATACCATTTTGAAACTATGCTATTAAATCCTAAATATAGAAACACCACTAATTCAAACAAAGATTGTCAAATTTAAATAAGCAATAATGTTAACTTTTTAGTAAACAGACATGTTTACAATTCTTATATAAAAACAAACTAAACATTAGTAATTTTAATCTTTAAACTATCTAACACAATTATATATAAAAATAATCCCAGTGCTTAACACTATACTGAAATAAATATCTAAATATTTATATTTATATATTAAGAGTGAGGGAAAGAAAAAGGAAATGTGTTAGGGTGATGAATAATTAAGATGGTGAAAGAATAGGGGTCAATGATGGATGAATGGCTTATAATATTGACTTAAGATGAAATGAGGATAAAAAATAAAAGAAACAAAAATACGGATGAGCTATGATAACAATATTGATGGTGAAGAATGAGATTGTGAACTATAAAACTAATATTGTATTAAACAATGGCAAGACAATAATGAAATAAAGTGAAAGTTCTAAGCATGACTAAAACAAAATATTTAGCCACTAATGTAAAATAGATTATAAGTTTTAAACTAGAAAAGAAACTTACATCTTGACATTTCTATTAAATCAATTAAACAATAAGAATAAACATAGATCAAGGCAAAACATAATAAATAATTTCAGAAATGAAAAATTACATTAGATTTAAAATTGAGACTATTAATTAATAACTTACTTTTCTCAGGGTTCAAATAATCTAAATAATACTATTTTAAAAGATATATTTGGATCAGTGAGAGGGATTTTTCCACTACCTAAATATAACAAGTGAAACCAGTTCATAAAACAAGATGGAATTAATAAAGAACATTTGACAATTCCAATATGAACAATAATATGAACTTTAAATTTTATGAAGTATTAATAAATTTTTAATAAAGTAAATATAATAACCTACAAACTATCTTTTATTTAATGACCATAGGTAATGTGACCAAGATCAGTGAATGATATATCTAATGATGTAGATAAACAGATTATTCCAAAAGATTAAATATTTCATCTATAAAATATTATTTAAAAATAATACATGTGCTTGAGATCAACAATGTCTTGATCAATAAGATGTAAAGCTTTATATTCTCTAAATCTAAGAGCTTAACAAAATTTGTTTTGATGTGGTAACACACAATAAAATCTACTATATTGACTGATGATGGTTGTTATGACAACAATAAAAATAATATGTTGATAGCAATAGCAATAACAATGTGGATGATGATTAGCAATAAGGCTACAGATAACTAAATATATTTCAAACAAAATATTGTATTATTTACAAGTTTGTGAAAATACTAATAGAATGAAGAAAACATACACAATCTTGGACAATTGTGACAAAAATGTACATATAACAAAATTTAATTACTAAATTTTATGATTAAGGGAAGATCTCTTAGGATCTATTTAATACTTTAATAAATTATTATCTTTTAATTTATTATTACTCAAACTTATTACTCACATTGAGATTATTGGACCTACTATGCATTTTATATTTTAAATTATTACCTTTTAATTTATTACTATTTGAATTTATTACTCACATTGACTTTATTTAATTTACTATACATATCATATTTTGCTTATCTACTAATAGCATGATTCCAAGGACTTGTATACTTTAAATAAACACAGAAAATATATTTCAAAATCTTTATTCAATGGTTAATAAACTACCAATATTATCACATAGGAGAATTCAATAAATATAATTAGAATATAATACTAAAAATTATTGACTTCTTGCTTTAATCTATTTGTTATTTAGGTCATTAAATAACCAATATTGCTTTAAAAATCAAGAATCATTTATCTACCCTTTAATTATTAGTTTTACCTTATAGGACTCTTTTACGATTAAAGAAAATTATCAATATTCTAAAACAACTTGGCTATAAATGATATATGCATAAATTAATGGTATAGATAAGATCATCTCGAATGGAAAGACATTAAGTAACAATCTACTATAAAATAACTTTCAACTAATATTATCTTTTATCATTGTTTTGTTCAGTGCTGAGTACAATCTATATTCTCAAATACCATATTTCAGAAATAATTCTTCTGTTATTGATATCAAACCATCAGAATATAAGAATATGAACATAATAAAACATAGTATATCTAAAGATATAGTGAGGTTGAGCTAGGGAAAAGAGAACAAACTAAGAACCCTAGGCCATGGTCATCTGATGACCGCATACAGTCTGTAAATCCAGTGTTGCTTTTGGAGCACTTTTGGGAACATAAGACGAAGATGTAATCAATCCCTTGTTTAACAACTGTACCAACACAGGGTTTGAAATCCTGGTGTCACTTCTGGATCACCTTTAAGGATATAAGAAAAAGGAAGGGATGGTCAGTCTCTTATTTAATAACTAAATAAATACACTACAAAAGTATGGCCTTAATCTGTTTAAATTTGATGGGCATCATTCATGATTTATGCACAATGATCATTTATATCATCACTCAGGGAAAGAGAATAAGTTCAGCGATGTGATACAACATGGACCTACCACATATTTCCAAATATATACACTTATCATAATAATTATTTAATATGACAGCAGATACTATTAATATATATATATATATTGTACCGGTCAAAATAGTATGCTCACTTAACAAGATTTAAATCCTAAGCAAAAGTACCTCGAATCCGATCATGCTCGAGATACACAGGTCTGGAGCAATCCTGAATTCTAACCCATTTGCCTATTCTTCAAATCTCTGACCCAATGAACAACAATTCTGATGACACCGTAAAATTATTTTAAATGCGTGCCCATAAGCAAAGCAGTAGAGCATAAAATCAGACTGATGATGATGATCGAGGTCGGAATAGCCCAGGAATTACATTTGTTATAGTTATTTATTAATGCTGAGCTCTTAGCTAAAGAAAATAGTTCTAAATATTAACTAGAAAATAATACTTCAAAAACGACAAACCAGGATTTACATGAAATAGATATATTTAATAAATATTAAACAAATGCATATATATATTACAAAGATTAAGGAAATGTATGTACATTTTATCTTTCAAAAACCAATTTTATTGTACATTTAGACCATAGAAATACAGACCAAAAAGTAAAAAAACAAGTAAATGATTATGAAATAGCATGCAAATAAAAAAAGGATATATTTGAGTTAATGTTTGCACAGGAAACTTTTGTGACTTGTTTGTTGTTCCAAAAATAGACCATAGAAACCCAATTTGTCTAAAGTTCATAGCAGGGAAGATTAAAATGAGATGCTGTTAGTAGGTAGTATTAATATCCGTGTTTGAGTTTTATGAAATGATGAAAAGCAACAGCCACCCAATAAACAGGAAAGTTGCGGGGAGCTCTATCCAATTGCAATGGAGTCCCAGGTTTGTGCAGCTGTGAAGGGGTCAGCAGTGTGCATATCTCTATCCCTTTCCTTGTTTAGTATTTGGCAAAATGCTGTGAATATATTATTCAAGGTCTCAGCCTGGAACACCAGCTTACAGCGCAATGCCCAGATGGAAAAGTTAATTATGGCCAAAAGCCGGATCTCAGAGAATATACCCTTTTCAATTACTATCTTGAGGTTCATTTCAATTTGATTTCTTGTCATGTTTTGTTGAAAATGAGTTCTTAAATTGTTCAAAGTTGTGCATTCGAAGAGGAAGTGATCGGTAGTCTCTTCCTGTCTTTGACACAATGTGCAATTAGGGTCAATATCTTGCCCCCTTTTATAGTGGAGGAAGGCATTTGTTGGGAGGGCATGCAGGTTCGATTTCAATAAGAAGTCCACGATTTTTGGCGGCAACTTCCAGAGCTTGGTCATCCTTATCATTCGAGGGATGTTGATTGAAAGGCAGCTGGGGATCCTCTGTTTTTGATGGTCAAGAAGATCAAACACTTCCCAATACACAAGTTTTCTTTGAAATAGGGTTGATGTTGGTTTGATGTTATCAAAGATAAAGTTGATCTGCTGTTGAAGGAGCAAGGCACGTCCTCTGGGGGGTGGCCGATCAGTAGGTTGAATGCCCTTTTCCGGAAGTGGGCATTGATCACATTCATTTTCCTTGAAGATGTTGTAGAGTACATTATGGATGCATTGTAAGTTGAATATAGTTAGCGAGTGTAGTGAAAGACCATTTAAAGTTTTGGGCTTTTGGAGGATTCTCAAGCTAATTACGGGTGATTGGCCCGCCCAACTCAGTTTTCTACAGGTGGTTTCTACTTTGTTGATGAATACCTTGGTGGGGATGAACCCTGCCAAATAGTATATTATTTTTGGAAGAATGAGAGCATTTAAAAGGGCTACTTTCCCAAATAGGGAAAGGTATATTTTTGACAAAGATGCGATTGTGATTTCAATTTTCTCTAATAATGAGTCCTGTATCTCTTTATGCATCACTGTGGGTGTTTTTGATAGGTGAAATCCTAGAAATTTCTGTGGTACTGCTTCAAATCCACCAGAGATCTTCTGGCCAGTAAGAATTGACCAAATAGCTGATTTTTTTGGGTTGACAAGGAAACCAGATAATTTGGCATGGTGATCAAGAAGTTGTTTTAGCTTATCCAGTTCATCATGGGATGAAAGAAACACAACTACATCATCCATATAGGAGATGTGATTGATGTTCTCATTAAGTAGTGGAACAGTGATACCAGAAAACGTGGCCTCGATGTTCAACAGCATTGGATTGATATAGGCAGCAAAGAGAAGTGCACTCAGGGGAGAACTTTGGGGGGTGAAGATGTAGGGCATAAAACCCAGGGCAATGCGACCATCTAGGGACAAGAACACTTCCCGATTGTAAAGAATGTTCTCAATCATTTGAATGTATATGGGTGGTACATTTAGCTGTTCCAGAACACTGAGAAGAACATCAATTCTCATGGAGTCAAATGCCCCAGCTATATCAAGTTGGACTGCAATGGGCTGGGACTTTCTTTGTCTCCGCACATGATCGACCAGAAGTCTGAAGTGGCTGACAGCGTCAGATGTTGAAGGGCCTTTTTTTGCAAATTAATAGCGTGAAAGTTGTTTAATTATGTTATATTGAATCTTGTCTTTAATGATGCTCTCGATGATTCTTGTCAATAGAGGAATCATCGAGATAGGATGCAGGTTATTGAGATCTGGTTGTGGATCACGCTTCTTTAAAAAAGGTACCATGGAGATGGGACATAGGTTTATTAGGTGATGACTTCCAGTGGCGATGAGGTCTATCATTCCGTGAATTACTGGGATAGTAAAAGCTCTTAGGTGTAAAAGTAGAAATCTGGGAATTCCATGCATGCCAAGATGGACACTTTCTGGGAGTGATTGCAGTTTGTCAAGAATATCACCATCTGTGATGTTATGTTCCATAGAGTTGTTATTAACAAAAACCCTACGGATGTTAGTGACACCAATAGTTTGTAATTTTCTTTTGTAAAAGTCTCTTATTTTGGAAAGCATGGAGAGGCCTATATATTGTTTACTGTGTATCTTGATCGATGAGGGTGCCTTGTTTTGTTGGTTGGATCCTAGGGCCCATCTGATGTAACCTCGAGTCCAGCAGTGTTGATATGCTAAGAAACTGCGCGCTCGTTTAATTGATAGGTATTCAGCCAGGGATTGTTGGGTAGCTTTGTATTGTAGTTTTGAGTAATTCTTGGATATTTTGCCTTTGTATGGGCAAATGTTTAAGTGTGTCGGCTATCTTGTCCAATTAACTTAGTAATTTGAGGGGACCTTTATTATGTTGAGTGCATTTATGAATATGTGATTGTAGAATATTTATGAAGTTATTCCATTTATCACATGGTGAAAGTGTGTTTATATTAGCAGAGTTGAATGATATGTAAATCTCAGAGATGAGATGTATAGTGGCAG